>JANAVB010007223.1:0-203908 GCA_029216955.1 Iris pallida
GGTTCTCCAAGTGGAAGCAAGAAGCAAGATGTACTTGCCTGCTGATGGGTTGGTGGAGAGAGTGATGAGGAAGAAAAGAATTAATGGTAAAGAATGAGAGTTATGAGGAGAGAGAAG
Source organism: Iris pallida (assembly GCA_029216955.1). Lineage (NCBI taxonomy): Eukaryota > Viridiplantae > Streptophyta > Magnoliopsida > Asparagales > Iridaceae > Iris > Iris pallida. The sequence goes on from JANAVB010007223.1 coordinate 118, forward strand.
GAGATGGGGGCTTAAATAGAAAGGGTGGTGGTAGGTGGGGGGTTTGTGGTGGTTCGGTTCATGTGAACCACTATGAACCCGAGAAAACCATCCATGAACCCGAACCACAAAGCAAGACTAAAAGCAGAGAATAACAGCAGGAAATAAAACGCAAAAATAAAATACATGAATAAAATTGCAGGAAATAAAATGCAGAAAATTAATTAACATAAATTAAAGGAATTTAAATACAGGATAATACATGATAAATACTAAATAAATATATATGAATTGCACATGTATAAAATACGCATTCTAGTATAAAAATACGCATTCTGGGAACGGGGAGTGACAGGATACCACTGAGAGGTCTTCCATTTCTCGTCTGACTCAGTAGGACCCTGGGACCATAGTACCTCTTGTTCCAGCTCAGGTAGGACCGTCTTCAGATTTGGGCACCGGTTCCGAAGACTACCCTAGGAGTTCTGGGGACGCTACCACTACCGCCTCAAGGGACAGTTGATATGGCGTATTTCTTTGCCTTCATGAAGCAGATGATGGAGACTCAGCGGCGCCAGGCGGAGGATATGAGACAGGGCATTGACAATACCCATCAGCCAGCCATGGTGGTAGTAGAAAAGGTGGCTGCACAACCATAGGAAGGGCAGATACAGCCATACCAGCCAAAGACTTCGGGCATCAGGACTTCCAGAAGAAGCGGCCGCGAGACTTCAAGGGTACTGAGGGTATCCTATATGCCGACGACTGGATCGAGCATATAGAAGAGATCTTTCGCCTCGCGAAAATACCAGCTAGGCTTCAGATAGAAGCAGTAGGCAGCCAGATGTAGGACCTTGCCCGCACATGGTACCAGACCGACCCCAGGGTTGGTACAGAGGGGCAGACTTGGAAGGCTTTCAAGAAGCTTTTCAAGGAGAAGTTCTTCCCCGACACAATACTTGGCCCTTTGGAGACGCAGTTCGAGAACCTGGTTCAGTGGAACCAGACTGTAGAAGAGTACGCTGTAGAGTTCTGCCGCCTGGGCAGATTTGTGGAGGGCCTTAGCAAGATAGTGAAGGCTAGAAGGTTCAGGAAGGTCTTGGTTACGGAAGGCAAGTCCTTAACCAAGAGCAACAGAAATGCTACTTTTAAGAAGATTTTGTTGGGAGCTATGGCAGCGGAGGACGACCTTGAACTAAAGCTGAAGAAAGGTCATAATTCATATAGAGCCAGTGGCAGTGAGGGCCCGACCAAGAGCTCCCATTATCAGTAGCAGCATCAGCAGAAGCCTTTTCAACAGAAGCAGTTTCAGCAGGCACCTAGGTAGCAGCAAGCCATCAGTTGCACTTTCTGCAAGAAACCAAGACATGTATGGAACGAGTGTAGGAAGAGGCTAGGCAAGTGCCTACATATGGTGCAGCCGAGCATCAGTTGAGGGATTGTCCCATGGCTATGAGACGTATAGCTCATTGAGCAGGAGCAAAGGCTCCGGTAGTGCAGTAGAAGGGACCATTGCAGACTCAGCAGCAGAAGTTCATACAGCACCAACATCTGGCCAGAGGAGGTCAGCACGGGCGAGCTTTCGCCATAGCAGCTGAGGAGTCCAAGCCAGTAGGAGATCTTATAGCAGGTTCTGTGCTTATCAATTCTTTTTTCGTATTCGTATTATTTGATTCGGGTGCTTCCCATAGCTTTGTGTCTGTATCATTTACTGTTAGACACCAGCTTTCTTCTGAACCAGTGCCTAGGACTTGCAAGATCACGACTGGGGGTGGTATCATCCTCGTCCGTGATGTTTGCAAGGATCGAAGAGTAGTTTTGGGAGGCCGGGAACTGGATGTGAGTCTGCTCATAATGCTATTATCGAACTACGATATTGTACTCGGTATAGATTGGTTGAGCAGGCACCATGCCAATATAGATTGTCACGGTGGTAGAGTTCTTTTCAAAGTGCCAGGAGAGCCAGAGTTCGAGTTCACCGGACGGGAGGCAGAGCAGAGCAACGGAGTTTTCTATGGAGTTTCAGTAGAGGAGCAGTGCGTGCCACATCCATTGATAGCTGAGTTTATGGATGTATTTTTGGAAGAGTTGCCAGGATTGCCTCCGGACAAAGATGTGTAGTTCTCTATAGATTTGGTGCCCAGTATAGAGCCGATATCTCAGCACGTCTATAGAGTGAACAACATCGAGCTTGTGGAGTTAAAGAAGTAGGTGGATGAGTTGCAGGACAAAGGCTTCATCCGATCGAGTTCTTCACCATGGGGTGCACCAGTACTCTTTGTACCAAAGAAGAATAGGTCGATACGGATGTGTATCGACTACATAGCACTCAACAACCTTACGATCAAGAATAAGTACCCACTGCCGAGGATCGATGATCTGTTCGATCAGTTGAGTGGAGCGAAGGTATTCTCCAAAATTAATTTAATGTCAGGTTACCATCAAGTGAAGGTGAAGAAGGAGGACATTCCGATGATAGCATTTAGGACATGGTATGGCCAATTTGAGTTCATAGTGATGTCGTTTGGGTTAACTAATACCCCGACGGTGTTCATAAACTTGATGAACAAGGTGTTCCACCAGTACTTGGACAAGTTCGTGGTGGTGTTCATCGACAACATCTTGGTGTATTCGAAGAACCCAGAGGAGCATGAGGAGCATTTGAGAGTGGTTCTGGAGACTCTCAGGAAGGAGCAGCTTTATGGCAAGCTCTCGAAGTGTGATTTCTTTCTTATCGAGTTGATTTCCTAGGTCATGTTGTGACCGGAGATGGGATCTCAGTCGACCCGAAGAAGATCAGAACAGTTGAGGCATGGACAACACTGAGTTCAATTACAGAGATCAGAAGCTTTCTGGGATTGGCAGGCTACTACAGGAGGTTCGTTCAGGATTTCTCCCGGATTACAGAGCCATTGACTAGGCTGACCCGAAAGGATGCAGAGTTTATCTGGTAAGAGGAATGTCAGGTTGCTTTTGATGAGTTGAAGAAGCGACTGACGACAGCCCCGATTTTGACATTGTCATCAGGATCAGGCGAGTTTACTATCTACAGTGACGCCCCACGGAAGGGTCTGGGTTGTGTCTTGTAGCAGAATGGGAAGGTGATTGCCTATGCATCCAGGCAATTACGTCCGTAAGAGAAGAACTACCCTACCCATGATTTGGAGTTGGCGACTGTTATCTTTGCTCTTCAATTGTGGAAGCACTATCTATACAGAGAGCGTGTGAAGATCTTCACAGACCACAAGAGCTTGAAGTATGTGTTTACATAGAAGGAGCTCAACATGAGGCAGCGCATGTGGTTGGAGTTGATGAAGGACTTTGACATTTCATTACAGTATCACACAGGAAAGGCCAATATGGTTGCCGATGCCTTGAATAGGTATTCGGTAGCTATGTGTTTGACGATTGATCGTCACTTGTTAGCAGATTTGAAGAGCCTAGGGATCGAGATGATTATGCCACGAGTTCAGATGCAGATATGGGGCCTTCAGATTCAGTCAGACTTGATAGAGAGGATCAAGTCGACTCAGATCGACGATATTACTCTACGGTGTATTCGAGAGCAGGCTCAAATAGGACTTGTGGATGAGTTTGTCATTGCAGAGGATGGCACATTGAGGCACGGTTCCAGACTATATATGCCTAGTGGAGACCTTCGGGAGTAGGTTATGCAGGAGGCCCATCATTTTCAGTACTCTATGCATCCAGGTGCCAACAAGATATATAGGGATCTGAATGAGTATGTATAGTGGTATGGGATGAAGCTGGAGGTAGCATGCTTCGTAGCCAGATGTTTAGTCGGTCAGCAGGTTAAGGCATAGAGGCAGAGACCAGGGGGACTATTACAGCTATTGCCCATTCTAGAGTGGAGGTGGGAACATATTACGATGGACTTTATTTCTGGATTGCCGCGTACACCAGGAGGGAAGACGCGATTTGGGTCATCGTAGACAGGTTGACCAAATCAGTCTACATTTTGCCATTTAAAGTGGGTACGTCTACAGAGAGGCTAGCAGAGATGTATATACGACAGATTGTCAGGATACACGGAGTTCCAGTGAGCATTGTCTCGGATCGGGATAGTCGCTTTACTTTTAATTTTTTGGCGGAGTCTGTAGACTAGTTTGGGCACTCAACTGAAGTTAAGTACTACATACCACCCTCAGACGGAGGGACAGTCAGAGAGGACTATTCAGACACTCGAGGACATGCTGCGAACTTGTGTTCTAGATTTTGGAGGATCCTGGGAGGATCATCTGCATTTAGTAGAGTTTGCATACAACTACAATTTTCAGGCGAGCATTAGGATGTCACCATTCGAGGCACTGTACGGGTATAGATGTGGTACACCCTTATCTTGGGATGATGTTAGAGAGAGCTTTATTTGGACCTGAGATGGTTGTTGATGTAGCCTAGAAGGTGAAGCTCATCAGAGATCGACTTCGCGTGGCGCAGGACAGACAGCGGCATTGGGCCGATAGCCTCCGAAGACCTTTGCAGTTTGAGGTACAACTTAGACTTAGGATTAGAATTTTGTTTGTTTTATGATTTTTGTTTAATCATGTGATTGTTATAGTTAAGTTGAGGCCATGTTTGTGCTAGGTTGGAGATCTGGTATTCTTGAGGATATCTCTAACGCGTGGTACTATTCGCTTTGGTGGAGGTGGAAAGCTTAGTCCACATTTTATCGGACCTTTCGTTGTCAGTGAAAGAGTCGGTGACGTGTCATACAGACTATACTTGCCCCCTGTATTAGAGGAAGTCCACAACATATTTCACGTGTCACAGTTGAGACAGTATGCGGCGGATCCCAGCCATGTACTTGATCTTTCCGAGATCGAGGTGGGCCCTACTCTTAGTTATCCATAACAGCCTGCGAAGATTCTAGATCGATAGGAGAAGGTGCTGAGAAACCAGACGATATCCTTGGTTCGCATAGCTTGGAGGCATCACTCTCCAGGTGAGTCTACCTGGAAGAGGAAGGATGGGATGCGCGAACAATACCCTTATCTTTTTCAGTCTTGATGTATGATTTCTCTATCCTTCTCATCTATTCAGCTTTGTCTTTAATTTTGAGAACAAAATTATTTTAAGGAGGGTAGATTTGTCACACTCACTTCTTCAAATTAGGGGTATTTTAGTCATTGTGCATTATTTTGAATTTATTTAAATTATTAATTAAGTTGATTGTTGTGTAGTTTGGATTGGTGTTTTGGTAGGACCAAGATGGTATAACCTTAGTCAACCTTGATTAGAAGCCTAATAATGTAATTAGATTTATTATTGGATTTTTAGATTTAATTTAGAATTATTATCTATTTTTAAGAATCATTTAATTTATTTTTAGCTATTTTTTCATTAAGCCTTTAAGCCTTTTGTCAATGGGCCTTTTTAGCAACTTGAGGAGTGCTTGGCCCATGACTAAACCCTAACCCTAATACCCCCCATGCTTGGCCAGCCAAACACAGCCCTCCCTTGTTTTTATTGTGAGAACCTAATTGCCTTTACAAATCCAAACCCTAGTTTTCCCTTCTCTTCCAAAGGCCCCATTCTCTCGTTTCTCACCAAAATTCTTCCAAACGAAGTGCGTTGCGAATGTTGGGAGGGAGAGGAACCTGCTGGAGACTTGCTAGCGAGGGATCAGAGGCGTTTGACCGGAGGGAAGCGACATCGATGTATTTTGGAGGCTTGTTTCAATGAGTTTTGACACTCAATTGGTAAATCTTCCTAAACACTTGTTAATTTCATTTTTTCTTTGTAGATGCATCCAAATAGGTACCCAGACTGTGCATGGTTTGGCAGGTTTGTGATTTCGTTGATAGCAGTATCAGACACGTGTCGGTCCTATGGAACACGTTCGACAATACCACTTAGAACTGAAAATTATTTTTCGATTCTGTTTTCACGAATTCCTTGCTAATATTATTGTAATAACTATCGTGAAAATGGATCATGATTCAACACGATTTCAGTATCCGAATCGGACACGGACACACGGCACGAGGCCCGTGCAGGCCCCGTGCATGCCCTGCTATCTGTGCATCATAACTCGACGTATAGGGCTCCATTTTGCGTGAACATTTATGGGCGTGTGGGGGCAACCTCTGCCCACATGCTCCTAAAATTTACGATGTTTCGTGAAGCGAGCACGGAGAAATTCAACGCGCTTGGTTCAGTCCATACTGTGCATGCGGCTGAAAAGTGCCGCTGACACGGCCTTCGTACGCAAATACGACGCGACTAGACCCATTCCAGGAGCACGAGCATGAAGCCTATACCTGGGCTACCCAGGGATCGACCAAGACACGATGTGGCTCGAATCGCGAGCCCGTGGCTCGCACGCGCCCATGGGTAACGCAAGCGCGGCGCGCTGGCCATACGGGATCGGTGTCCTGTGTCGCGTAGACACGACGTGGTGTGGACAGTTTACCCTAGACCTAGCCCGGGACCCTACCTAGCTACGTGTACGAGCACGAGGCTTCTCGGTTGTGTGCGAGTCTAATCGAAAGAAACATACGTGCACATACATGTTCCAACACGCATATCAGTTTTCCGATACGCACTCTGTGGACACGATACGGACACGGGTTCGACCCCTGAGTACCGAGCTTGCACACTCATAGGCCTTCGTATTGCCATGTTTGCGGGTTCTAGTTGGATATTTTGCGATTTGGATCTCGAGTGAGTGTTTCGGGTTTCGACTATATATATATCGAATTGATTTTTTCATAATTTGATTTCCTGAGATCTTAGTTATAATTTCTGAGTTTATAATGGGTTAATTAGGTTCTGGACTTACGGGGAGTGGTCGTTGGGTTTATACCCTATTTATACCCTATTATATACACCCTATTTATCTACTATTTATCTACTATTTATGTATATATATGGGTTTTCCTCTTTATATATATATATATTTTTTTTCCTCTTTATATATATTTTCCTCTTTATATATATATATATATATATATATATATATATATGTGTTGTGTGTGTGTGTGTGTGTGTGTGTGTGTGTGTGTGTGTGTGTGTGTGTGTGTGTGTATTATATATATATATATATATATATATATATATATATTATATATATATATTATTATATTTATATATATAGCTATATGTATATAAATGTATACATTGATGAGTTAGTCGAGATGCATAATCGAGTTTCAATCCCTCTTCGAGTGACCAACTTCCTTTACTTATATGTGTATATGCCTGTATATATATATAATATATATATATATATATATATATAATATTATATATATATATAAGTTACTTTATGATATATATATATATATATATAATATATATATATATATATAAGTTACTTTATGATATATATATATATATATATATCTATATATATATATATAATATAAATATAATATATATATATATATATATATATAATATATATCTAATAATTACTTTATGATATATATATATATCATAAAGTAACTTATATATATATATATATATATTTTTTTTTTTAATTTTATATATATAAGATATAGATATAATATATATATATATATATATATATATATATATATATATATATATATATGTATAAATATATATTTATTTATATATATGGGTTTTTTTTATGAGTTATATATTCGTCCGGGGTCAGACGGCCGTTGCGTCTGCGGCGGAGATGTATTTTTCTCATCTGTTCGAGAAGGAAAGGTTGGTTGCCGATGCGGAGTTCGTGACGCTATTCCTCAGCTGATCGACGAGGCGGATAACACCGAATTGGTTAGGCCCGTCTCCAGGGATGAAATGGAAGCGGCGGTTCGGGCATTGAGCAATGACAGTGCCCCCGGACCCGATGGTTTCTCTGGTAGATTTTTCGATGTGTGCTGGGACACGGTGGGTAGCGACGTCGTCAGTGCCGTCGAGGCTTTTTTCGAGGGTTGCCAGTATCCCTGCTCGATCCCTAGCTCTTTCCTCATGCTGATCCCGAAGACGCCCAATCCCTCAACATTCGTGGATTTTTGCCCCATTAGCATCTGCAATTTCATGAACAAGGTGATCGCGAAGGTAGCGGCTATTAGGATGGCGCCTCTCCTTCCTAAAATTATTTCTAGGGAGCAGAGCGGCTTCGTGCAGGGGAGGAGCATGTCGACAATATTCTTTTGGCCCAGGGGTTAGTCAGCAAGATGGGTCGAGACAACCGCGAAGGCAACGTCGCGATGAAGCTTGACATGGAGAAGGCGTACGACAGACTGGATTGGCAGCATCTGATTGGTGTTTTACGGAAGTTCGGTTTCTCGGAGGTGTGGATCGACATCTTATTCCGCTCGGTTAGCAGCTCTTGGTTCTCGGTCCTCATCAATGGGGTCCCCTCGGGTTTCTTCCGATCTCATCGGGGAGTACGGCAAGGGGATCCCTTGTCAGCCTCCTTATTTATTATTGCGGCGGAAGCTCTTAGTCGTAACCTTATTAAGTTGGGTTCCGCTCGGAGCTTTGGTCGATACCGGATGACTAGCGGGTGCCCGCTCATTACGTACCTGTCGTACGCCGACAACGTCCTGGTGTTCTCGTCTGACGACAGGCGTACGGTGAAGATGATTATGCAACAGCTCCAGAGATACCAGCAGTCGTCCGGTCAGCGGATAAATGCTAGGAAGAGCCGCATCTATGTTCACAAGGACAGCGCCGAGGAGACTAAGACGGCTCTGGCGGCTAGCTCGGGTTTTCCCTCTCCTCGCCCCCTTTCACCTACTTGGGCTGTCCGATTTACTATGGAAGGAGGAAGGTCATCCTTTTCGAGCCGCTCATCTCCAGGATCCAGTCGAGAATCAGCGGGTGGCAACACAGCTCACTCTCCATCGGGGGTCGCCTTATCCTTCTCAGACATGTGCTATGCTCGATGCCTATCTATGTTTGCTGCGTGCTCTCCCCGAAGAGTGTCATAGAGGTAATCGAGCGATCATTTAACAGGTTTCTTTGGGGTCACTCGCAGGTCGTAGGTCGCACGCGGTGGGCTAGCTGGGAGAGTGTCACGAGGCCCACCGGGGAGGGGGGTCTTGGGATCCGTAGTATCAGCGACATGGTCACCGCCCTTTCGGTGAAGCTCTGGTGGCGAGTGCGAACCGAGTCCAGCTTATGGACTGATTACATGCGGTCGACGTATTTCCCGTACGCATCCTTCCCTGGCCGGTGCCAATAGCAACGCTTCCGCTGGTTGGCGTCGTCTGATCTCAGGTCGGGTAGGGCGAGCGTCACATTCGGGTGGAGATTGGCAGGGGTGACGTGGATGCCTTCGCCGAGCACTGGACTGGGAGAGCAGCTCCCCCAAGGCAGGCGGAGCAGCAGCGTAGGCAGGCGCTGCTGGTGCGGCACTTCCAGGCGGACGGGCGCTGGGATTTGCCCCGGATTGCTGCGATCTTTGGGCAGGAGGTTGCTGACGGTATTGTCGAAGACAGGCTTCAGCTTTCGGATTAGGCCGACTCTTTCCGGTGGCGGCCGAATAGGGACGGCGTTTTCACGACGCGCTCGGCTTGGGAGAGTTGCAGGTCCAGCTTTCCTGGCCCGTCCAATCCTTTTCCTGTATGGGGGAGTCGAATTCCGATCAAGTGGTCGATCCTCCAGTGGCGTTTGGTTAGGCTCAAGCTTCCGACGGATGACTGGCTCCGGCGGACAGGTTTCGCCATTGCCTCTATGTGTCACTGCTGCGACTCTCCGGACGTTGAGAGCCTAGATAATATTTTCTCCTCCGGCAACCTTGCGGACAGGCTTTGGGATCACTTTCAGGCGTCTAGAGGCATCCCCGGAGGCGGTCGTCTCATCTCCCAGCGACTCGCGGTTTGGGGCAACGCTCGGACGAAACATAATGACATCACGGCGTCGGCGATCATCTGGGTTCTGTGGAAGAATCGTAACCACCGGTATGAAGGCATTTCCCAGGCCTACTCGCTTCTCCAGCTGGAGGGAGAAGTGGAGCGGCAATGCTCGAAGGTTAGGGCCCTCTGTGTAGGGTCGGGTCCCTCGTGGGCGAGAGGGAGGGACTTGGGTGAGGTTTTGGGCCTCCAGGCCATTTTGGCTTTTTGTTTTTTGGCATGTGGCTTGGCTTTGTTGGCGGCCACTGGGCGTGGCGTGCTGTGCACTTTTGTGGCCCCCCCGTGTAACCGTATTTTTTTCCATGCTATAGTGTTCGGTTTCCCAAAAAAATAATAATAAATAATAAATAATATTATATATATATATTATATATATATATATTTTATAATATATAAAAAAATATATATATATAAAATTATATATAATAAATAATATATATATATAATATAATTATATTAATATATAAATATATATATATATATATATATATATATATATAATATATATATTAAAAATATATATAGATATTATATATATATATATATATATTATATATATTAAATATTATATATATATATATATATATATATATATATATAGTCTCATAGCTAAATAATTAGCTTTTGTTAGCAGTTTTGAACCCTAACAACATCCCTTGTCGATACACACCCACACAAACCTGTTTTCACAAGTAAGGTTATATATTTATAATTATTTGCTTGTGAATATATATATATTATATATATATATAATATATATATATATATATATATATATATATATATCTATATATATATGATATATATTATTTTTTTTTTTTTGCTTGTGATATATATATATAATTATTGCTTGTGTTATATATATAATATATTATATATATATATATATATATATATATATATATATATATATAATATATATATGTATATATTATATATATATATATCTATATTATATTATATATTATATATATATATAATATTATATCTTATATAAAATTATATATATATAATATATATATATATATATATATATATATCTATATATATATATATAATATTAAAAATATATATCTATATATATATTATATATATTATATCTATATATATATATATATATATATATATATAATTATTTGCTTGTGAATGTAGCCTAGTGAGTATTGAGTCAGTTTAGGATTGACTCAGTGAGCCTAGAATGGCCGAGTCAACTGACAAGTTGACAAAAGTCAACTTTGGGTCAAACTTGATCCAAATCGACTCAAACGAACTTAGAAATGACTGGAAACTTGTGCTTGACCTAAAAAAATAGTAAACGGACTAGTTACTTACAGTTTGACCAGGTTTGACCAAAGTTGACCAGGTTTGACCAGAGTTGACCAGGTTGACTTTGACCTAGAAGGACCTAGAATCATTAGAATTTCATTATAGACCTTTCTTATGATATTTAGGCCATGTTGTGACTTATGGTTATTTTAAATAGGATTACATCACTCCAGTTCAGATACTTCCTCATCAGCAGTTTGGATTGCCAGGCGAGTACATTCTCTGACCGTTTTATACTTGCTTGGACATATTTACTTGTTGTAGACTAGTTACTTGTTGCTGTCACGATGTTATCACGGATTAGTACTATATGGATCTCTTCATGCGATGTTATCCCCTCGGATACATCGGGTATATTGTGCTCATGTACTTTATCATGTACATCGCCTACTCCTTGTATTCGTATTTATTCATGTATACTCATGTGACATTCATGTACACTCATGATCATGTGAGCCTTCATGTATAACCCAGTGTTTATGTAGACTAGCTATCCATGTGACACTCTACTTTCATGTACAATAACATAACCTGGACAGATCCTTGTGTACTAATTGGGTCAGGGGAAGTATTTATTTGGTTATATGATCTACACCCTTATCATATGCAACTCCAAACCAGATTTAAGTCATGTATAACCTAATCCTGTTTACATAACCAAACATGTGCTCTAAATTACGTAGTTAGTTCAATTTTCTTATTATATCATGTATATCTATTTTCATATATCATGTTTTCCTTTACAGTCTCATTTCTTTATAGCAGTTCATGTATATTATTATAGCTTGTTTCATATTTCCTTTCATATTATGATCTGTGTGAGATATGTATTCGTTCCTGTCCTGACTGGACCATTGACAATATTACAGATGATGAGAATGCTGTGATACTTACTATGGAGCAGGCCTAGTTGACACAGGTGACTTGGACCATCAGCAGGATCCAGTAGTCACTGAGGACTTGCCATTAGCTTAGTCTAGACTTTTTTTTATCTAGCTTTATGAAATATTGAGATTGTACTGAGATTTTATTTATGGATATTTGTATCAAGACTTATTTATTTGTGATTCTCTGTTGAGATTATCTTATCATGTTTTCCATCTTAGTTTGTGATTGAGATTACTTATTATGTTGTTCTCCAATCGGAGCATATTCTAGATTGTGTTAGATGTTGACATAGGACAATATTCTACTGCCGATACTGCGCGTAGGCTGGACGTACCCACTTCTCGTGCCCTTACACTGGGTGCGGGTCGTGATAGGACCAGCAGTGGTAGGTGGGTAGGGTTAATTAGGGTTCTCCAATCGAGAGTAGAGGGAACACCCGAAACAAGGAAGGGAAGGTCGAGAGTAGACTCAGTAGAGGATTAGGGAAGGAAGGTCAAGAGTAGAGGGAGCAGGGAAGAGGATTTGGCTTGGAGGAGGAGCGCCGCTCTTGATAGCTTAGGGTTAGGGTTCTCCAGTCGAAGTTTGGAGGACTGAGAAGTAATGAGAAAATGTGAGAGAGAGAAGGAAAATATGTTATATACTTAGGTTAGGGTTGAGGGTAAAAATAAAGATATATTGAATTCGGTTTTGGTTTAAAACCGAACCCGAAACCCAATAACCGTTACCGACCCGATTAACCGAATTATGGATTTCTGTAACCGAACCCGAACATAAATTTTTTTGAACCGAACCAAATTGCCAATTCGGTTCGGTTCGGTCCAATTTTTGGTTACAAACCAATAAATGCTCACCCCTACTGTGATATTGGGCTTGGGCTAAAGCCAGATAACAGTTGGGATTAATTGTACTCATAATAAACGAATTTTGTTATGAGGGTAATAGATATAGTATTTATTTATTTTAGTATACAGTATAATATTGATATTATACTAGATATAACATATATGCATGCTGTTGCTTATTAAACCATTAGTATATTGAGATATATGATGTATATTATTAGATTCGGGCTTAACTAAATTATTATGGGCTTTATTATTTTTTATACATGTGGGGAATTAAATAAATATCGGGCTTGAGGGTTTATGGTATTAAGTTTTTGAAATGGGTTGGGAAAGTTAAATATTGTTCGTTTTATATTTATTTTATAGGTATCAAAAGCTTTAAGGTCTTTCGAAATATATATGTATATATTAGATTTTAAATATATTAAAAAGGGCAACTTATGTTGTGCTTTGGGGTAAAGTTTATTAAATATTTTGGGCATTACAAATGTGAATGTTAATGGGCATAAATATTTTCTAAGATACATTTCGACTGAAAGATTTCTACATTAGTATATGAGATTCATTATATGTTGGGCTCCTTAATAAAATATATTTGTGGGCTTAATATTTGGGTTTTCATTGTAATAATACCTTCTAAAATTATATATATTAAAGGTTTCTATTCAATAAAGTTGGATATTTTCTCAAAGATATTTAAGGGTATATCTATTATGCTTATAAAATATATTATGTAGAAGCATGGAAGATAATAAAAAGGATCCATGCGGCCAGAGAGCCCCATGCGGAACAGAGAGTTTATGCGCTCAAGTATCCATGCGGCCCAAGCGTCTATTCGGCTCAATAAGCTCTATGCGGCTCAGAGTGGATCCACGTGGTCTGTAAACAGCTCTTCCATTTTGTCCTGTACTGCATTAAATGCTTTGACGGCTGACAGCTCTGGCAAGGACAGTTCTGACACAACAATATCATTATGACTCTCTCATAATGACGGCTCCTAGGGAAGCGAAGTAAAATTTTTGACACGATCCCCCGAGATTCAGAACTATCATGCGGCCTTGACACGTGGACAGTCGTATGCGGCCCAAGCGGAGGCTCCCCCATGCGGCTCACGAAGACTAGCCCCATGCGCTCACAAAGACTAGCCCTATGCGCTCATGAAGACTAGCCCCATGCTGCTCACGAAGACCCGCCCCCTGCGGCTCACGAGGACTATCTCCATGCGGTTCACGAAGAAGGCACCCATCATGCGGTTATCCACACTCATGCGGCTCAAATCATTATCATGCAGTCCAAATGGTCAGGGAGCCACTCTCAGGCAGCCTTGACACGTGGCCAGCCTTATGCGGCCCAACGAGAGGTAACTTTCCTGCGGCTCAGATTTCTGCTGTGGCTTGCAATTATGACACGTGGCATGATAGCAGGGCAAGTGGCATCAGATTGATCGAAATCCCTCAACAAATCCAATAAAATATTGGGATCAAATCAGATCATTGGCAAACAAGCAAATTGGTGACACGTGTCGAAAATTCGAGGTTGGCATGACAAATCAGGAGGATTTATGTCAATCAGCATTAATTACCCATAAAAGATTTGATACAATCATATTTATTGCTCAAATCTCGATAAACGGCCCAGATCCAATGATCCTTAGCCGTCGACTTTCAAGAATGGGCAATCAATGTAAACCCTAATGAAGCCCCCCACTCTTATAAATAGCAGGGTGACATTCCCTTACGAACATAGATAGAGAGAGACGCACATAGAAGGACATACACAGAGACAGAGAGAGATACAGAGAGACAGAGAGAGCCAGAGGGCCGGAAGAGAGAGCATTTCTTCATCAATGCCAAACTGTTCTTCTACAGAGCCAAGGCTGCACCCGATCGTCCAAGGAGTAAGGTAGAGCTGCCGTCACTTTCCCGAGCCTCTACCGCCACCCCTCCAGAATCTAAAATAAAAATTATACTTAGATTGTTGTACCCAGGTTTTCGTCCCTAGGCTTTCTTTGTATAAGCGTGTTTGTATTGTGAAGTAAAAGTCCAGTCCTCCGATAATTGTTCTGTTCTTTTATATTTCATGGCAAACACGATGGCGACTCTGCTGGGGACAAACTTCTCCACGGCTGAGGAGTTGGTGACGCAATCGGATGCAGCCAAGCTTGGCTCCACGCAAGAGAAGATGGTCGTCCGCTTCGACCAACAGGCGTTTGAAGAAATGCTCTCTGAAGGAAGTGCTGGCCCGATCCAGAAGCGAACCCGCACAAAGAAAGCTCGCTGCGAGTGGAGGCCAAATCATTTGCTCCTCCACAAGCTCTGGACGGGGTACTCTCTGCTACCCAAGACGGCGAAGGCGACTCTCATACGGCTCCACTTCGAGCCGTAGAGGGCTCTGTGTCCCCAAGTCCGCAGAGGAAAGCACAACGATGCTGGACTTGCAGGGACAAAGAGCAACTCTACGTGCCCCAAGAAGCTGAACACTCATGTAGCCAAGTCTGCCAACCACATGCAGGACGCTCATGCGGCTGAATCTGCCAGCCGCATGAAGAAGGTATATGAGGCCAGATCATCCAGCCGCATGAAGAAAACTTATACGGCCGAGACTCCCAGCCGCATGAAGAAAGCCTATGCGGCTACGCCTGCCAGCCGCATGAAATTATTGATGACAGCCACATGACGCCTATTCTACGTGGCTCTGTCTTCGACCGCCTCTTCTATGGTCCCGATCTCTTGTGCTCTCAAGAAGACATGTCTGACTCTCTCCAGTATCACTTTGACTCTTCCTACTATGTGCCCTTATGCACTAGAGCGAAGAAGTCTAGGGCAGCGCGAGTTTGGCAAGCTCGATCCGCTGATTCGATATCTGACCATCCGAGCGTCCCGTATACTGTTATGCGGGCCTCAGATGGGAAGTTGTACAGAACCACTCGAGTCCAGCCCTGGCGGCAAACAGACAGAGAGGTTCGCAAAAGTCTTCCGAAATCCAGGGAGCGAACATAGTCGATCCAGACCCATCTGACTTGCGTGAGGCTATCCTCCACAAACGCAAGGAAAGAGAAGGTGCATCAGGGCGTAAGAGTCCTCCCACGGACGTCACTGCACCCAAATCATCGTCAATTGTTGTTGCAACAATGCTACAGTACAAAAGATCGGCACTCCGTCTTCCAAAGACTGCAACAAATATGTTCGAAAGATGAGGCACCTCCCGTTGTCTCCTGCAACTCTTCTCAGAAAGTCCCTGCCGATGGAAGAGGAAAGGAGACCAATGCTCCCAGCCCGAAGATCTCAACTAAGAGACTATCATCTAAACGGGTGCCCACTACCGGAGCTTTCCAAGGTACCCGTTCAAAGACGAAATCTGCTACAGTGGGAGATTCGTCGTCCACACCACTGGGGGTTATTGGGACTGGGGGTAGCACTCCTCCGAACCTCCACGACAATCCGATGTTCCAAGAAGACAAACCGGGGGAAACAACTCTCCCATCAGATGCAGCAAACCCCAACGTCCCCGAGGACGTCCCGACTCCCAAGATGAAGCAAACTCTGATGCTGGAGGTACTGTCCCTTATGAGTCCGAACCAGAGGAGAACATTCCCACATACCCCGATGACTTCTTACTACAGAGGTACAATTCGGAGGGGCTCGTCCTCCACCGTTCCTTCCGTCTCTCCTCATGTAAAGACAGTTTCATGACAGACAGCAGCCAAGGTGGTTCCAGTGATCGCCAACGCATCGACACTCTGGAGGCCATACTACATGCCTTGGTCAAGTCTGTGGACGAGATCAAAGCGGGCCCTTCCAACTCTGCGAGGAGGGACACCTGGCCAAACAAGCGCGGGTTCCGCGGTCAATGCGGACTCGAATTCAGCGGCACCGAACCCGGGCAACAATCCTCCTGAACTAACAGCCCCCACCGTCATGGATGAGGCTCGAAAAGCGAGAAGAGAGGTCCAGGAGCTCTTGTGCCATGTTCCAACGCTCGAAAAAAACTATCAAGACCTCAGAATACGGCAACCGTACCCTGCTGCATGGAGGGATGTCCCCTTTCCACCAAGATATAAGCAGTTCAATATCAATTCTTATGATGGCAAGACCTCCGCCAGTCGATACATAACTTACTTCGAGGTTACCACCGACCATCTGCCCCATGACGATGCCATCCTCACACGATTATTCATTGGGGCATTGGAAGGAGTCGCCTTCGACTGGTATCGCAACCTGCCAGACAACTGCATCCATTCCTTCGTTGGCTTCAAGCGTATGTTCTTGGAGAGATTCTACGAAGTAGGGCAGGACATCACCATGTCCACCCTCATGGACGTCGTCCAAGGGGAGAAAGAGCTCACAAGGAACTATATCGAGCGGTTTCGCCAAACCGCAATGAAGTTGCCGTCTGGAAATCCGGACTCCTCCTTGATTGAAATTTGCCAAAAGAGACTGCTTCCAACAATCAGTCTCTGGATGGGCGAAAGTCAATTCAAGGACTGGAAGACGTTTATCATTAGTGCCACAAGCGCCGAAGAACGACTGAAGAAGGCTCGCCAACTGGGATTGCACATCTTAGAGAGAGAGGACAAGAGCAGGCGTCCCAACGCTAACAACAACAATGGGGGTAGCTCCTCCAACAATTGGGACAACAAGGGCAAGCAGGCTATGGTGGCCGACACAGCCCAGAAACCTGAGTCAAAATCGACCGACAAACAATGGCCGCAAATCACTTACTCCTTCGAAGATGGTCACGTCAAGCCCATCTTGGACATGCTCATACAAGGAGGCAAAATTTAGCTTACTCCACCAAGACGAGAACCGCGGCCAGCAGAAATGGAGAATCCAAAGTACTGCCATTACCACCGCTACGTCCACCATGCTACATACGACTGCTACCAGCTAAAATGGTACATCCAAAATCCTATCGATTCGAACGCTCTGGCCATCGATTTCGAAGAGGTAACAGTGGCGGCCAATATGGTGTCAGTACAATTCGACAGCTTCCCTCCGACGGAAACTCAAGACGGTGTGGTCTCCATCCCTCTGGCGACAATGAAGATTGCTAATCTTCCACCTCCCCGAGATCAGGCTGCTGGTCTAGTGCCCCTCACCACATCACGAGGGGAGGTCATGTGGGTCCATCCTGACTTGGTATCAGAAGTGACTCAGCCCACACCATCTTCACTCGGTCTGGGGAACAATCCCAACCCGTGGCTGACAACTCGGCTGAAGATCATCAGCCCGCTATAACTGACACTCCGGGACCTGCTCAGCCTCCGACGACCGACAAGCCTAGGTGGAAGGAGACTCGCTTTGACAAATCCCTCCGAAAAGAGGTACCGCAGGGCTGGAGAAGCCCTACAACTTCGACATCTTGGCGCAATTGGCCAACACACCGGCCAAGTTGTCATTATACTAGCTTCTGAGACTCTCAAAGGATGTTCGTGCGGCTTTGAGCGATGCACTCCAAAATGCCGACGCGTACCTGGCTCAGGTCAACCTCACTGGAGAGATCCCGCCTGCAGATCTCTAAGACAGTGCTTACACGGGAGCGATGCCCAACATTGTCTTCACCCCGCAGGACATGCTCATCAAAACCAACCTGCAACGATCGCCCGTTATACTACACTGGATACATCGGCGACGTAAAGGTGGATCGAATGCACATTGATCCTGGCTCTTCCATAAGCATTATCCCGAAGGGTCTGTTACATCATCTTCGCATCCCTATGCATCGCCTGACGCCTTAAAGTACCGCCATCAGCGGTTTCAATTTGGGCAGGAGCTACCCAATTGGGAAGATTCGTCTGAAGTGTCAGATTGGCGATCTCCAATCAGAAGTCACCTGCTACGTCATAGATGTAGACACTTCTTATAACCTCCTCTTGGGGTGCCTTTGGATACACGATTATATGATCGTGCCTTCCACACTGCACTAATGCTTCAAGTATGTCGACAAATACGGCTTCGTGAGGACAGAATTTGCTGATATCGATTCCTTCAAAGGGGTCGAATCCTACTACTCAGACTCCTGTCTGTACGATAAGTTGAAGAAACACCTTGATGAAGGAGATGTGCAAGCTCGTACCAAGACAACCACAGGATCAGAAGAACCTCTGGCGATCCACCTCCAAGCTTGCAAACCTGGCAAGTCCGCACCCCTTAACGCCACTCTGCGTAAGGATGCGATCAGCCTCTCAGCACAAGAAGAGCAAATGATAATACGGCTGCCAAGGTCTGGCCAAGTGCCAAGACCCACAATGGGGCCATTAACAATCAGGCTGCCAAGAGTCGGCCAGCCGCAGACGGAGAAGCTCAATCACTCCGATAAGCCAATGACGATACGCCTTCCCAAGAAGAGTTGTCGTCCCGATGCAAGGTCTAGCACTTCTAGCGAACCAGCCACTCCCCGCCCAGCATCGAGTACCAAACTGGGGGTCGCTAGTCTGCCAATGACCCCACGCTCGACTCCACCAGCTGAACCTCTGACAATCAAGCTATCCAGGTCGTCCTCTCAGTCTTCATTCATACATGGGATAGCCAAAGAGGAACCAGAGCTAGCCAAGTATGTGGCTGCCCACACTGATGTTCCCTCCGCAGATGATGTAATCCCGCTAGAAAAGATACCTTACTTTATCAATAAAGGGTTATCTTTGAACTACCTTGAGCTTAACAAGCTTTGTACAATGTATGCTATGGAATACGGTATAGGCACTCACCTACACACACAGGTGACAAATGTGTACACCGTAAACCAGCTTACTCCAGTAGAAGGCGCCTACCGCATAATCGAGGGAGGGGACCATCCAATCATCTTTGGCCGGAAGGACGATCCGTAGCCCTTCACCATAGAAGAAGTCGACCTTGAATCAGATGCCGGGAGACTGCCTCTGTATCTGTATAGCCCTCAATCCAAATATCTTATGCAAAAATAGGGGTATGATCTGGAGACTACGCCAGGCTTGAACTACGGCACTGGACGACGATTACCTTTGAAGCCACCGGTCCCGGCTGGCAAACCACGGGACTACTATAGCAAGACTCGATGTGGATTAGTGTATGTTACACCCACGATGACCCCTGAGAGTTCAGATAAAGAATGTGACTGGCATTCACATTTAACCGGGTCACCAACTTCTGACTCGGATACCAGCATCGGAGACATATTTTGGCAAGTCCTGTCAGTCGACATGGCATTCGCCGACGCGTATGAAGAAGATGAAGACATTCCGGAAATCCTCGAGCTAGATCCGTGGGCCCAATAGTTGGATGCACAATGGAAAAAGCGGTTCGAATAGAGGAAACCTCCTACTGAAGATGAGGTTATACAGGTCAACCTCGGCAGCGAATCTTCTTCAAAACCAATCTTCGTCACTAAAAGCCTAACAGACGAAGAGCAAGAATTGCTGCTGGAACTTATCAAAGAATATATTGATGTGTTCTCATGGAGCTATGAAGACATGCCAGGACTAAACCCTGAGGTTGCTCTTCACAAACTCAATATTCGGCCGGATGTAAAGCCAGTCAAGCAACAACAACGACGCTTCCGCCCGGGCATCATGGATGCAATCGAAGCCAAAGTCAACAAACTCATAGCCAACGGCTTCATACGCGAGGAGCAACATCCAGACTGGGTCGCCAACATAGTACCGGTCCTCAAGAAGAATGGAAAGATTCGAATCTGCATCGACTTCTGCAATCTGAATGAGGCATGTCCCAAAGATGAATTCTTCCTCCCTATCACAGACATCATGATTGACAACACCTGCAGCTTCGAACGTATGTCATTCATGGATGGCTTCTCGGGGTACAACTAAATCAAGATGTGTCCAGACGACGAAAAGCATACATCATTCCGAACACCGATTGGCACATACTGTCACACAGTCATGCCTTTCGGTTTGAAGAATACCGGTACCACATATCAGAGAGCCATGAGTATCATCTTCAGAGACCACTTACGCAAGACGGTAGAGTGCTATGTTGATAACATCGCCATCAAGAGTCGCTGTAAGGGAGACCATATACAGGATCTGAGGACGGTATTCGACCTGATGCGAGCGCACAATTTGAAAATGAACCCTACGAAGTCCTTCCTGGGCGTATCCAGCGGGAAGTTCTTGGGTTTCATCATCACCGCCCAGGGTATCCAAGTAACCCTGAGAAGACAAAGACAATTATGGAGATTGGTCCCCCGAGAAATCTCCGTGAACTCCGAGGACTTCAAGGGAGGCTAGCTTACATCAGGATGTTCATTTCTAACCTCTCCGGGCGATGCCGGCCATTCACCCATCTCATAAAGAAAGGGGTCTCGTTCGTATGGGACGAAGAATGTCAGCGGGCCTTCGACAGCATCAAATAATATTTTTTGAACCCTCCAGTCCTGTGGCCCCGGTCGCTGGAAAAAACCATTCCTGCTCTACGTACGAGCAATAGAACATTCCCTCGGGGCTCTGCTGGTATAAAACAATGATGCAGGCCATGAACAAGCCATATGTTACCTCAGTCGAATGATGATTGGGCCAGAGCACCGATACACCGCTGTGGAGAAGGAATGCCTCGCCCTGGTGTTCGCCATTCAGAAGATGCGACACTATGTCATTGGACAAACCATACATGTGATCTTACGAGTCAACCCTCTCAGAGTCCTCATGAGTAAACCAGGGGCACTCAGCTCTCGCCTCGCTACATGGGTAATATTGCTGTCCCCCTATCATATGATCTTCGTCCCACAAAAGGCTGTTAAGAGTCAAGCTCTGGCATATTTTTTAGCAGCCCACCCGAGCTCGGAGTCGTCCAGAATATATGAAAAAATCCCAGATGAGGTCGCCGACTCGCATGCGACCTCTCCGATGATATATGGCGAATGTTCTTCGACGGTGCTTCAAGAACTGGACCCAAGGGCAACATCGTCATCGGAGTCGGAGTGGTGCTGGTTTCTCCTTCCGGATTGGTGATCAATCGTGCTTACTCTCTCACAGAACCCTGCTCTAACAATGTGGCCGAGTACAACGCTCTGGTTATTGGCCTCCAACTCGCAAGGGAGCTAGGGGTAGAATACCTTGAAGCATACGGCAATTCTCAGTTAATCGTCAATCAGATCCGGGGCTCATACGAAGTCCGCCACGAAGACATGATCCCATATCACCAAATAGCGATCAACATCATCTCGTCGTTTGAGGGGTTCTTCATCGAACACGTTCCCAGACTCCAAAATATCGAAGTCGATGCCCTAGCTGGCCTTGCCGCTTCCCTAGCGGTTCTGAACTATGTTCGCCAATCAGTGGATGTGTTAGGCCATGAACTGGTCTGTCCCAAGAACAATGTGTAATTTGTGGCGAGTTAATCCGCCCAGACGATTGACTAAGTCCCAGACTGGAGACAACCATTCATTGACTTCGTAGTCTACGACATCCTGCTTGAGAACCCAAAGGAAGCTACTTCTATCAAAAGGCATTTTCTTCGATTCTTCTACGACACAGAGACAAAGATGCTGTATCGCCGATCCTACGACGGATTATTGCTTCGGTATCTGTCAAACACAGAAGCCAAAGAAGCCGTACGCGAAGATCACGACGGTGTCTGCGGGGCCCATCAGCCTGGCCCTTAATTGCAAGACCGTCTTCGCCGAATGGGCTACTACTGGCCCACGATGGTAGCAGATGCGATAGACTATGCTAGAAAGTGCAAAGCTTGCCAAGTCCATGCAGACTTCATCCACCAACCATCCGAATTTGTACATCCGATTACTCTACCTTCCTTCCGAGGACATCGCTTCATACTCGCAATCACAGATTACTTCTCCAAATGGGCGGAAGCTATCCCGCTTATAGAAGTAAAGACTTCAAACGTAATCAGCTTCCTCAAGCATCACATCATCTACCACTTTGGACTGCCCCAAAGGATCATCCACGATAATGGTCCGCAGTTTGCAAGCCACGCCTTCTATCACTTCTACGACAAGCACCACATCCAAAATATTGCTTCAACGCCATACAATCTAGCAGTGAATGGGTTGGCAGAAGCATTCAACAAAACCATCATCAAGTTACTCAAGAAGTTCGTGTCGTCCAACAAACGCGACTGGAATAAAAAGCTTGGTGAATGCTTATGGGCGTACAATACCACAGTCCGAACGGCCACAGGGAACATACCATTCTCCCTGGTATACGAGAGTGAGGCAGTTCTCCCATTGGAGACTCAAATACCCTCACTCCGCGTCGCCCTCACTTATCAATTGATGACGGATGATAACTACTGTCGCCGACTGCAAGAGTTCGAGGCCTTAGATGAAAAGTGCCTCCTGGCTCAGCAAAGGATCGAGCTATACCAAGCACGCATCTCTGGAGCCTTCAACAAGAAGGTTAAAATCAGAACATTCCAAGTGGGCGATCTCGTTCTGGCAGTCCGGAGGCCGATGGTCATGACTCACAAGACCGCTGGCAAGTTCCAGCCAAAATGGGAATGGCCATTCATTATTGAGGCTGTATTCTCCAACGGTGCTTACCGCCTCGCAAAACAAAATGGAGACTTGCTCATGTTGCCCGTCAACAGCAAGTTCCTGAAGAAATATTATGTCTAAACGACATTTTCCAGACCATTGAGTCATGTACCCGCTGGTGCCGCTGAACTCACTTTCATAATCTTCCAGATTATCGAGTCATGTACCCGCTGGTGCCGCTGAACTCACATCCACAGTATTCCAGATTATCGAGTCATGTACCCGCTGGTGTCGCTGAACACACATCCACAATATTCTAGATTATCGAGTCATGTACCCGTAGGTGTCTCTGAACTCACATTCCGGTCACTCTTTCAGATAGTAAGTCATGTATGACCATACCTCTGAACTTTCTTCCTGAAAGAGATCCTCCCTCATGATCCACTACCCGTACTTCCAGTGCACAAAAAGGGTAACAGATCCACAAATTTCCAAAATGGCCATGTCCTTATTACCTCTGAGTCGTTTCACTTCTGCCAAAAAAATCACCCCTTTACATAGAACTTCCATGCCCTCATTACCTCTGAGTCGTTCTATGTACCCTCCTTCATTGAGCCCACTCCTGTCATGTCCTTATTACCTCTGAATGGGAAGGCTCCGTCGAAGAAACCTTCATGCTTGCCATGTCCTCATTACCTCTGAGTAAGTATGATGATTCCCTTTCGACTTATTATCTGTACCCACAACCGGAGTACGCCAAGGATAATAGGTCCACAAATATTCTCCTCTGAGTCCACTCCTGCCATGTCCTCATTACCTCTGAGCAGGAAGACTCCACAGTAAAACCTCCGTACTTACCATGTCCTCATTACCTCTGAGTAAGTATGTTGGCCCTCTCTTATCTTATTATCCGTACCCTGAACCAGGGTACGCCAAGGGTAATAGGCCCACAAATGTCCTCTGTTAACCACAAATATCCTCCGTTGAGTCCACTCCTGCCATGTCCTCATTACCTCTGAGTAGGAAGACTCCACGGTAGAACCTTCGTACTTGCCATGTCCTCATTACCTCTGAGTAAGTATGTTGGTTCCCCTGTATCCTATTATCCGTATCCTAAGTCGGGGTACGCCAAGGATAATAGGCCCACAAATGTCCTTTGCTAAGTCTCTTAGTACAGGCCTACCATTCCTCATCATGCCCCGGAAGCCCAGCTGCTCCATGGCATTCTATCTCCCGATACCCTGAACACCCACGACCACCTTACCGTAGAACCGTTCTAGGTATCCCTAATCAAACTTGTTACCCGTATCTAAAACCAAGGTATGCCAGGGGTAACAGGCCCACAAACAAGTCCTCCATGCGGGGCCCACATCACCACAACACCACAGGCACCAATAAGCAATACAAATGAAGGATAGAATGGAAAATATTCTTTATTTGATAGACAAAGAAAGCATTACATATGATGGGGACCGTATCCCTCTCCAAGAAAAAAGAAGAGGAAAACAGAAACAAGAAAAGGCCGGCCATAGTTCGGCATTACACAATTCCAAAAGGCGGTTTCTCACCAAGGTAGTCCCTCGCTCAAGCCGCTGCCTAGCTCAGCGCTCGACCTCCCGGGACAAATGCTCTGTATCATTCAAGTATACATATGTCTTCCAATCAGTTTCTATCTTCTTCAAAGCAAGTTCCATGTTGGCAGAAGCTCTACTAAATTTGTCAGCCTCCTGAATAGCAATCTCTTTCTCAGTACGAGCAGATTCGAGCTTGGACTACAGGAAAGCCAGCTTTCTCTGAAGCTCGAGAATCTGCTCCCGGGTGTCAGTTACCTCGCGGGAGGCAGTCGCTTCCCGTGTCGCGCAATCTTCAGTGCGACGTCTCCATTGATCGTACAACCGAGTCAGATCCCGGCGATCCTTCAATATAGCTGGCTTGAGCGATTCTCGAGCAATTCTTACCTTATCTACCGTGATTGCAAGGAAAATACGCTCTTGATCTATTGCCACTGATAGATCAGTTTGTCGTAGTACTCGAAACTGGGCCACAAGACGATCGGCCTCTAACATCTTAGGCTCCAGAAGCGCCGCTAGTCCCGTCCCACCGGAAAGAGTTCTGAGGATATTAATTTGGCCACCGGTACATTGATGGGCCATAGCAAAGGGAGTCCCCCTCTCCACAGCTGTCTCAATCCCCCTCTTCAGGTGGCGGTAGAAACTGTCGACCACATCCTGGAATACTTCATCCAAAACTTCTGTAGAGGACGGCGTCAAAGGGAGTGTGGCAGGCAGTACCGAAGGAGTAGCCTCAGAAATTACCGTCCCTGCCACCAGGGAAACAAATTCTGTACGAAAAGATACATGAATGGCAGCTAGCTCCTCTTCCTCCGCCCGAAGAGCCTGGATGCTTGGCAGAGCGAAAAGGGTAACTCCCAAAAACCTATTCGCAGAGGAAGGCGCAGAAAGCTTTGTCCCTTGCCCCAGCTGTGCTATAATCAAAGCTCCCGAACTTGACCCAGCTGGAGGCCCCTCAATATAGGTCGAAAAAGAAGGAGGCACACATGCTTCCATCATATCCCCTCCAGTAGAGTCCACCTCGGCAATGTTCGTCACCGACAATAAAGGGGTGGGACCTGCACGTCCAGAGCAATCATTAATCCATGGAGGATAGGATGATAGAAACATAAAGGCCTCCTTCCAAGTTAAGAAGCGGGTTTATCTTACCAGGGGAAGAGCAGGGAGGCTGCAGCTCGTTCGAAGCTGGCATGGTTTCTCCACCAGCAGCTTCCAACTCAAATTCAACCGATTTCTCTGCCCCGGCCACCCCTGAAGGGGAGCCAGCCAGGTCAGTGTCATCCTGTTGAAATTCAGCTATCTCAGGGACAGGTGCAGTAGAGCCCCTATCCCCATGGGTTGAGGTCTCAGCAAGGTGAGACTCCCCGGCCGTCTCCGGAAGAACTCCAACGGAAGTGATGGCGGAGCACATATCATTGATCAACGTGGACAAGGCTGGATCGACTTCAGTAGTCGCGTCCCGAGAAGCAGACTCCCCGGACGCCTACAATGAGCAAAAGAAAAAAAGATTAGGCCATAATTTTAAAAAAGAAGGAAAAGGCAGTTGAAATTCCAATCACCTCAGAAACATCGTCAACATCAATAAACAGCCTGCGACGTCTTACCGCAGCCCCCTTTTTAGAGTAGGTCCTGCCATCGTCAGCGGACAGGCGCCTCTCTCGTTGGCGCGAAGCACCAGGCACAACAGGTGGATGATCCTCCACCTCTTCGTCCGGCACAGTAGGAGGCTGGTCCCCCACCTCCTCGTTCGAAGAATGCGACGAGTCATCGACGGCCTGCTCGTCATCCTCTTCGTCCGCCGCAGTGGACTCCGAGTCTGGCACAGGAACCCTATTCGCCCCTCTCTTTCTCTTCCTAGAACCCTCGGGCTTTTCTGCCAAGCCGGTCTCGGCAATGAAGCTGGTATTCATGTCAAAGTTTACGGGAGATTTGCTCGCCGCAACATGATAAAGAGCCGCCATATATAGAATATCCCCTTGCGTATTAGCGTCAGGGACTGAGAAGCTAGCCCGGGTATTAACAGCATTGTAATAATGCCACGCCCGGATGCCGTCAAGGACACTGCCCTCGAAGCCCAGACAAGCACTGGGACTGTCAAGGAACAGCTGACTATACCCGAATTGACGATAAAACCTGCTAGGCAAATAAGGCTCCAAGTATACGTTATTTCGGTAATTATATACTAAGTACGCGGGGCAAATATTGCATAGCCATAGAAGCATCTTCTCAGATAAGAGCTGGGGAGGTTCAATGCCATCAACGTGTACCCCCCTCACTTCTCTAGGGGTAAACTGAGGAAGAGACACAAAGAAGTCGGGCCCGTCAACTCTCGCAAATGCCCTCCGACAAGCCGGTATGGTGTCATACTCCCAAGACTGATGACGGTATCGGAAAAGGAAGGCGTCATCAGCGGTAACATCCTCCTCTGTTTCGGGCCTCATCAATGACCGGTAATGCATCAATAACCACCCCATGAGATAGTGGTATGCTAGCTCTATCCGCTCAAAGTCCAGCGTCGTCTCGCGAGCAATGACTTTAGACGAAAAAGCATGGAGGCCATGGTGTATGCTACACACCATAGCCGGAAGAAGGGCCAGTCTTACTTTGAAGACCAGCTTCACAGCCGGGAGAATGAAGTGGCGGCTGATCCTTTCAGTAGAACCTGTCCCTCCCGAGACTACGTAATTTTGCAGCCATACCATCAAGAACCCGGCCAGGATTGCTTTCTCGGACATCTGCCGGGTACCATAGTGGAAATAACTGAAGGAGTCAGTGCGGCTCCCAAATCTATCGCTGGTGGACCTCGACCTTTTTGCATTCAATATCAGGTCCTTTACCCCCGTTGGGGTTTGAGGACCCCGAGAAGAAACCCGGCCGGAAGGACGTAATTTGAAAAGATATGCGACCCCGACCGTAGTATGAGGGGGGTTCCCTTCTGAACTATTATTCTTCTTGATAGCAGTCTGGTGACAGATGCTATGGTGGCACAGCATCTCCCGGTACACAGCGACGAAACCAGGAAATCGTCGATCTAGATCATCGAATTCCTCGTTCGTCGGGGTGTATACTTCAAAGGCCTCCCCTCCCCACGGCAGCTTAGAAACAGCATCTATTTCATGGAGGGCAAGTCCCAACTCCCCTCCGGGCACGAAGAAAGTCTCCGTACGCCGGCTATATATCTCCAAAAGGGCCATGAACGGCGGCTTGTTAATGGGCAATCCGTAACAGGTGCCCCGGATTGCATAGTAAAGGTCAATCTCTCGAAGGAGTTCCTCGTAGTTCCTCAGGATCCACGAGAAAAGATTGGCCCATATGGGAATAGGGTTTATCCAATTCAGCAGCGACAACCTGCCCACAGGATAAGACCCCTTGCGAGGAGAGCTGATTCAGGAAGGTATCAGCTCGAGTAAAAGTGAAGTTGGGCCCAGACACGTTTATAAAGTACCAGGAATCAGCCCCATCACACTCCGGCTGACTGACTCCCTACTTGCACATGCTGACCTAATACTCATATTATAGTGGATGTTGCCCACGATCATCCCCTGTTGGGTAGGAGTTAGGGAGCCCGCCATTCTCCTGCTCAACGGCACCATATTAAACCATGAGAGGGGAAAATGCCATTCCATCTCGGGAACATGGATCTCCACCCCGTCCACAGTGAATCCCAGTTCTCAGAAACATCCAGCAATTGGGAGTTCTTTATGGATAAAGCGTCTCCAAAGAGAAAGCTGGTTTCAGATATTCTCCGTCCAGTTTTCCCGAATTCATCATAGTACAAAGAAAATGGAAAGACTGGTTATTGATGGCAGCCACCCTCTCTAAAGGCTCATTAGAGGGGAGTTGATTTGTCATATGTCGAATTAGGCCATCGAGCCGCATACCAACGGCAAACTGAGCTGAACCCACCAGAAGCTCTCCGACCGGGTTGGTTGGGAGGTTCACTGGAAAAGGACAAAAGAAACAGGATTAAAAGATAGGTTAAAACGAAACCACTTAAAGTTTCTCAAAACAAGTTTCTATGAGCCTATGCGGCTAGGATCGACGAAGCTTATGCGGTCCAATTCAGCTCGGTTTTATGCGGCACGGCTTTAATAGAGCCTATGCGGCTCGGGTCAACACAGCTTCATGCGGCCCAATTCAGTTGGGAGTTCCATGTGACATTGATTCGATAGCTTATGAGGCTCGGATTAAAACTTATGCGGTTCTATCTTGCAAAAGAGTTTATGCGGTGCGACTCAGCAAAATTCTATGCGGGCCAGTTTGTCAGGAACATATGCGGTTCCGTTCAAGGGAGGTTCCATGCGGTTCAAATTCAGAAGCACTCCTGCGGCTCAAATCTTTCTCATGTAGCTCAAATATAGGGCATGCCCTATGCGGCTCGAATATGAGAGGGTTATACGGCCCATACAACATATGCGGCTCCATCATGGTCAGGCTTGGGCGGTTTAATAAAAACAAAGGATGAAGGCTTGTGCATATGTTATGCAACAGAGCCATGGATCCTTGGGGTTCAAAGTATTCAAATCTATTTCATACCCTTGAAAGCAGGGCGAACATCAGGGTGCACTTCGGGCACGGCGGCCGACGAGGAAGCCGTTTTCTTACCTTTTGCAGCAGCAGAGGTGACCTTGGAAGATTTGGGGGCCATTTTCGACGGTCGGAGAAGGAAAGAAAGTGGAGCCTGCAAGAGTTGGGGACGAAATAGAAAGTAAAAAAATTCCTCCCACTGAATTCGTCCCTATTTATAAACGAAAGTAGGGCATTTCGATTCTCGTGTAAACACAAAAAATCGACCCTTCGGTTATCGAGGCGAGCCGCCTAAAATGAAGGCCAAACTCTCGGGATCCTCTCCGAAAAGTAGCCTTAAAACTGACAGCAGATCAATAGCATTTAATGCAAAAGATCTTCGTACGTGGCAGGATGACGTGGCGAGAAGCTCATGCGGCCCGAAAGTCCATGTGGCTGATTGACTCACTGCGGCCAAAACATCCATGCGGCCGAGACATCCATGCGGCTGAGGCCAGAAGAATACATGGCCATGCTTCTTATTCAAAGTATTTCAATTTTGCAAATTGAAAACTTTGAAGGGGGTCTTGTAGAAGCATAGAAAAGAATAAAAAAGGATCCATGCGGCCAGAGAGCCCCATACGGATCAGAGAGTTTATGCGGCTCAAGTATCCATGCGGCCCAAGCGTCTATACAGCTCAAATAAGCTCCATGCGGCTCAGAGGGGAGCCACATGGCCTGCAAACAGCTCTTCCATTTTGTCTTTTACTGCATTAAATGCTTTGACAGTTGACAGCTCTGGCAAGGTGACAGTTCTGACACAAAGATATCATTATGACTCTCTCATAATGACGGACTCCTAGGGAAGCGAAGAAAAATCTCTGACACGATCCCTCGAGATTCAAAAACTGTCATGTGGCCCTGACACGTGGACAGTCGTATGCGGCCTAAGCTGAGGCTCCCCCATGCGGCTCACGAAGACTAGCCCCATGCGGCTCATGAATACTAGCCCCATGCGACTCACGAAGAACCACCCCATACGGCTCACGAGGACTATCTCTATGTCGTTCATGAAGAAGGTACCCATCATGCGGTTATCCACACTTATGCGGCTCAAATCATTATCATGCGGTCCAAATGGTCAAGAAGCCACTCTCAGGCAGCCTTGACACGTGGCCAGCCTTATGCGGCCTAATGAGGGGTAACTTTCCTGTGACTCAGATTTCTACTGTGGCTTACAATTACGACACGTAGCATGATAACGGGGCACGTGGCATCAGATTGATCGAAATCCTTCAACAAATCCTAATAAAATATTGGAATCAAATCAGATCATTGGCAAACAATCAAATTGATGACACATGTTAAGAAATCCGAGGTTGGCATGACAAATCAGAAGGATTTATGTCAATCAGCATTAATTACCCACAAAAGATTTGATGCAATCATATTTATTGCTCAAATCTCGATGAACGGCCCAGATCCAATGATCCTTAGCCGCCGACTTTTAAGAATGGGCAATCATTGTAAACCCTAATGAAGCCCCCCACTCTTATAAATAGCAGGGTTCCATTCCCTTGTGAACATAGATAGAGAGAGAGAGAGACGCACATAGAGGGACATACACAGAGGCATATAGAGATATACAGAGAGAGACAGAGAGAGCCAGAGGGCCGGAAGAGAGAGCATTTCTTCATCAACGCCAAGCTGTTCTTCTACAGAGCCAAGGCTGCACACGATCGTCCAAGGAGTAAGGCAGAGCTGTCGTCGCTTTTCTGAGCCTCTACCGTCACCCCCCAGAATCTAAAATAAATAATTGTACTTAGATTGCTGTACCTAGGTTTTCGTCCCTAGGATTTCTTTGTACAAGCGAGTTTGTATTATGAAGTAAAAGTCCAGTCCTCCGATAATTGTTCTGTTCTATTATATTTCATGGCAAACAATATAGTTTTCAACTTTTATAGATAAAATACTTAGAATCTTACGATTATAAATCCTTGAACATGACTAATTGAACTTCTAATTTCTTTGACGAATTTGGACTTCTTCATATCAACCCTCTCCAATTGGACGATTCTGGACTCAACAGAATTATCGATTTCACCATCTAAGGACCCCAGTCGAGTACAGTTCATGTTTTATTTTCAGTATAGTTAATTACAATAATCGCATGATTAGTGATACATATTTGATTCTTGACATGTTCGGTACACGGGTTAGTGTCATATGGAATTTAGTCATGATACCATATTTTATTTTTTCATGTTTCATGATTTATTGTCATGACTAATCCATGTGTAGTAGTCGGATGGGGAAGTATGTACTAAGTAGATATGTGATCAACCCTGTAGATCATACTTTATTTCATGCAATGTAGATCGTGCTTTATTTTATGCAATGTAGACAGTGAGGATGCAAATCCTATGTAGACCGTGCGATGTAGTGGACCAGCCTGATCACATATTGAAAGGTGAACTTCAAATCACGTAGATGATTATGTTTCCTTGTCCCGTGTTTTACTTGTCCTTATAGTTCATGATTAAATGTTTTACCATATTTTCTGTGCCATGTTTTATCGTTTATTTCTTTCTTCATGTATGTCATTCATGTTCATGATTTTTATAGTCGTTATCATATATTTGGAACTGCATACTTGAATTGTATTCGTTCCATTCTTGACTAGAAACCTATTTTTCAGGTTAGTCGCGACTACTCTTAGCATTGGGAGGCATAGGTATGTTGGAAAGCCAACCTAGATGACTAGTTAGATATATTAGTTGTTTTCTTTTATTTTGTGAAACTTGTAATTTCTTCAAATATAAATATTTGAATATTGTAAATTGGTTAGTTTTGTGAATGAGAAATAAAGTTATTATTTATGTAATTATGAGCATTATAGCTAAACATCGTTCTACCACCGACACTGCGGCGTAGGCTGGCTTGCGCATGCACTCGCATCTCGAAAAGTGGGTGCGGGTCATGACACCATGTCACTAATATAGAAGAAAAGAGCATATTTCTAGATTCTGTAGAACTAGAAAGTTGATAGATACAAATGCTTATACATGGGTACCAAAAACTAACACAGTAGGACCCAAAAGAAAATAGGTACCAAAGGTTACATCTACAACTTGTTTTGTAGGTGGAACCTCCTTTTTATGCTAGAAGGAAGTAGATTCTCGATAGCGGCTGCTTACGACATATGGCCGATGACGCCAACTTGTTTGCAATGCTATCGATGAAGAAGGAATGATATGTTTCCTTCAGTAACAACATTAAGGGTTATATCATTGGTGATGGTAATGTAGGTATTCCTCCATATCCTATCATCAAGGATGTCTGTTTAGTTACAGAATTAAAACATAATCTACTCATCATAAGTCATCTTGCTGATCACGGTCATGGCATTAACTTCGTTAAAGACAAATGTTCCATACATGAAAGGATTACCAACAATATCATATTTGAAGGTATAAGAGAAGATAATATTTATAGCTTTTATCTATCAAGAGATACTAACCATGCAGGAAGGTGCCTATATGCCAACAAGAATGACAGCTGACTATAGCACATACGACTAGGACATGGGAATATGGACACTATCTCCACACTATCCACAAAGAAACTAGTAAAAGGCCTATCGGATATTTCCTTTAAGAAGGATATGGTATGTTCTGACTGTGAGAATAACAAGGCTACCAAATCCGCTTTAAGTCAATAAACGATGAAAGTACCTCTAGACCCCCTTCAACTTCTGGATATGGACTTAGTTGAACCTAGTTGAGTCCCCAGTCTTAGCGGTAAGCTTTATGCATTTGTCATTGTGGATAATTTTTCTTGATACACATGGGTTTTCTTTTTTGCGAACAAAAATAAAACATTTTCTGAGTTTGTCATTTTTTGTAAAATGGTACAAAATGAAAAGGGTTTCATGATTACTTGCATCCAAAGTGATCATGGAGGAAAATTCGAAAATAGTGATTTCAAAAGCTTTTGTAAAGAAAATGGTTTTTCGTATGAACTTTCCTGTCCTAGAACTCCTCCGCAAAACGATATTGTGGAGCAGAAGAATAGAACTCTTGACGATATGGCTAGAGTCATGTTAAATCAGTACAATCTTACCGAATATTTTTGGGCTGAAGTTGTAAATACAACATGCCATGTTTTGAATAGGTTTCTTATTCGACCTATATCGAAAAAGACACCCTATGAGCTTCGGTTTGATAGAATTCCAAATATAAGTTATTTTAAAGTTTTTGGCTGCAAGTGCTTTATTCTTATTAATACTAAAGATAATCTAGAAAAATTTGACTCCGAGGCAAAATTTGACTCCAAGGCCGATAAAGTATTTTCTAGGTTATGCCGCCAAAAGAAAAGGCTATCGAGTTTTCAACAAGCAGTCGCTAACCATTGAAGAGTCAATCAACGTCACATTTGATGAGCTCAACTAGCAACTACCATACCGTAAACCCCCAAATTTTTGTAGATTTTTATTTTGGCTTAAATTTGATTTTATTATTTTAAAATGATTTATAAATTGATTTATTTAAATTTTTGTTCTATAATAATAATAATAGAAATTTTACATAAAATTTATATATAAAATCCCTTTTAACAAATATTTATGAAATATTTATTTATATATATATTATTAGGGTTAGGGATTTTTTCCATGTATTTTTATGATTAAATATTAAAATATTTACTATATGATAAATACAGAACATTTCTTTGTATATAATATATTGTTCTAATCCTTTTTTAAATTATATTTAATATTTTTGGAATGCTAGGATGTATATATAGGTGTATATTAGATATTAGAGATTCATATATAAATAGATATTGGATATTAATATATTAGATATTATATTACATATTCCTATATATAAATAGAGTTATATTATTAGGGTTAGGGATTTTTTCCAAGTATTTTTATGATTAAATATTAAAATATTTACTATATGATAAATACAGAACATTTTTTTGTATATAATGTATGGTTCTAATCCTTTTTTAAATTATTTTTAATATTTTTGGAATGCTAGGATGTATATATAGGTGTATATTAGATATTAGAGATTCATATATAAATAGATATTAGATATTAATATATTAGATATTATATTACATATTCCTATATATAAATAGCGTTATATATGTTTTTTAAAAAAAGGCAACTTGGAATAGTGCTTTAGCACTGTTCCTCTCCCCCCCTCCAGGTCGAAACCGAGCCCAAACCCATGCGCAAAGTAGGGATTAGAATCCCGAATGGATTCGAATTCATAAGTCCATCAATCGTTATTCGAATTCGTTCTAATCTCTTCCATTCAAATCCTACTTAGGTTCTCCACCGATTAAACCTAATAATTGATATAAATCCTATCTAAACCGGTTAAAATCATGGGGATGTAGTTCAACTATCACCTATATATATAAGATTTAACTGATAGAAGTATTCATCGAAAACTCTTGAGAAATCTACTCGAGACGAACCCAGCCTTACCCCACGCAACCCCCTACCCTAGGCGAACACCCCAGCCATCCCCGACCATCGCGGAGATGCAGGAGCGCCGACGTCCGCCACCTGCACTCGCACGGCACGGCTGCAGAAGGACCGTCAGGTACCACTTTTTCGACCCATGTTTCTCCTCTTATACTTAACGAAATATTAATCTACTCGATCCTATGTGTAGCTTAGTTTACCAACTGTAACTCCTATCAATTAAAATTTATTCTAACGCGAGGAATCGATCGAGAAATTCCTCCAAAGATCACGAAAAACCTGGTTTCCAAAAATTGGAAACAGAGCAAATTCAGTCCCAAAACCCCGACTTGAGAGACAGAATTCTGTCGAACCAATAGCCTATTTGGAAAACCAAATATATAGAGTTATAGACAACCTATACAGCTAAAAAAACCCTTTAATTAGTTTTATTTATTTCAAACTAAAATACCAGTTATTCCAGTTTGAAAATCCTAAAAAATTTAGTTTTTAAAACCTTAAAAACTTTGATACGAGGTCCGTCCCGACTAACCGGATGACTCCGTCACAAACCGAGAGCATCAAAATGTATGTTTTGACTTTGTGGACGGGTGGGCTTTGACGTAATTCAAATTGGTCGCACGTACGCGACGAATTTAACCCGTATCCGTCGAAGAACGCTATATCAGCCTTTTTCCAAATTTCTCAATTACTTGGTGCTCGTTCGTCATCTCAAGATGAAATTTGCGCCATCAGGACCGTATCAATTTTTTGGTCTTATGAGCCAAGTTTGGTCTAATTCTGAGACCGTTGACCGGATTGCAGTTTTGCGAGCCCCATGATCCAATTCAACGGGCGATTTTGTGCACGGCTCATCGGAATCCAAAATTGGACATACCGTTGAGTTTGTCTCAGAAAACCAAATCCGTAGACATGTAGTTTGACGACTTTAGAGACCTTAGATACTGGCATGCATTTCGGCGCAAAGCGGGTCCAACGGCGGACAACGTTTTGAACCAAAATTATGATTTTGCCCCTGTTCCGAAATTAGACTTTCGGACAAGCATTTCCTAGATGTATGTTTTACACCAAAAATGTTGGTGATGTTTGTTTCAATATCCGGAGACGTTTGCGGAGGTTCCACCCTTGTAGCTACTTCTCACTTGTCGATTTTATTTACTGGACGTCGTCAAAACACCTTCCAACCACCAGGCAAGTATACCTTGCTAATTTACTATCATATTATTTATTTTTAGCATTTAATTACTTTTTTTAATATTGTTAGTTTTATTTGTTATAAACTGCGCGTCCAAGTCACACTTGGGTGCAAGCGACTCTATTAGTCGTCTTTCCATTACTTTATTTTATTTGATGCAGGTTGACCTAGTTTTAGCGGACTACCTTCTTATCATGGGATATCCGTATATCTTCATTGGCCATGACACTTACACTACACGATTTGAGACATTATGCTAGGGGTACGGCTTGCATAATGACTGGCCATCTTTATGTAATAAGTCATGTGACAAATAGATGATCATAACTGCTATGACTAGGGTATAGAGAGGTATAGAGACTCAAGCAGTTACAAAATTGGACAGGTTATGGACATGACTTGGTCAGTGTGGGAAATCTTAGAGGAGGACAGTCACTAGTGCGTATGGGAAGCAAAACAGGTAAACCATAGTTTTCGAAAGTAACTATGGCGAGATATATTTGCAGATACCCTTCGTTTTTGGACGTTACGGCCGGATACGAATGACCGGATGCCAGTTACGTACACATAGCCTAAATTCCACCCATGTGCATGAAAGTTATCCTCTAAATTGTACAATAGACGGTTAGAATTCCTTTTGCATATTTGTGTCTGTGGACACACACAAAAAGAAGAAGAAAATGCTGTCTTTTCTTTATTGGCATAAGGCACCACAAATCGAGTACGCCTGAGAGATCCTGCGCTGAGGATCCCCGTGTACAAAAAATAAATTCTGGGGAATGGGATGATGGAGATCGAGCGACAGTTGCTCCTTTACTCCGTTGACACTCCGATTACAAAAGTGGGAGAAAACCTAAAAAAATTGCTAACTCTCGGCTCACTGGCAAGAATTACAGCAATTTGGCTCTTGACAATGCTCTCCTTTCTGTGTTTTGAAGAATGATGAGGTCCCTTTTTATAGTCGTTCTTGAGCTGGAATAATGTTATGCGCCCACGTGAGGGAAAGACACTAGTTTTCATGCGGGTGCATAGTCCTGTCTTGGGCACATAGGGTGTAGGCACATGCAGGCTACTAGATCGTGGGTTGGTCTTGGTGTTGACGTGGCCGCATGCTTCGGTGCATGACTGCTCATGGAGACTGACGTGGCCGTGTGCTTCGCTGCACGTTTTGAGCTTGGCTTTGACCGTGTCAGGCTTGGGCGCATAGCCCTGTTTCAGGCTATGCGCCCTCCTTCACAGGGGGTGGCTTGGGTGCATAGAGCTTCACAGGCTGATGGGCACATAGGAACTTCACATGGTGACTTGAGTACATATGAGCTTTACTTGGGCGCATATGTCCTCTTTTGGCTTGGACGCATAAGGATTTATTTGCTAAAATTTTCATGCTTCTACAAGACCCCCTTCAAAGTTTTTGATATTTGAACGAGTTCGAAATACTTTGATAGAAGCATGGATCGTCTTCTCGTGATGCAATGGGCGCATAGCACGGCTCTTTCTTTGGGTGCATAGTATTTGGCCAGCCTGTCAGAAAGATACGACTGTTGAGATCTTCCTCAAAATCTGAACTGACAGATTTATCGGGGTGGAATTTGAAGAGGTCCATCCTTCATACGTCGTCCATGTCAGCAAGTGGCAGTCACATAATGTGCAAGAGGCTGGTGCTTTACGTTGGTGCATAGGCCATTGTAGGCATATACTGCACAATGGACGCATAGACGCGTAAATCTAGTGGGCGCATAGGAAGTGGCATGTGCCTATAAATTGGCTCCGAAAGAGAGAGAAAGCTCATTATTCCCCTCTTTTAGAATTTTTCAAAAACTCTTCATCTTCTTTCTTTGAGAACCATGTCATCCAATATCGCCAAGAGATCCCCGAAGGGCAAGGGGCCTGCACCGAGTGACTCTCCTCCTGCGGCAGCGTCCTCACCAGTCTAGGACCCGATTCTGGGTAAGGGCATGCTTCAAAAACAAAGTCTCGAGCAATAATTTACGATGCTCAGACTTTTTTTCTGCATAGGGGCTTGCGTCTAAGGCAACATACTTTTGTGAGCATCATTATGCGCCTACAGAAGTCATGCACCAATACTGTGGTGTACTATGCGCCCACATATTGCCTTGTTATGTGCCCTCAGGCTGTGGCATGTTATGCGCCCATATACTGTTCGTGTGTTATGCGCCCACATGTTTGTTTTGGGCGCATATCCCTTTGGGCGCATAAAAGCCCTTCAGAACTTAGTTTTTCCTGCAGATTTCTGAGTCTGACTTTCTTTGTCCTTGCAGTAATCATGTTTGTCCTGGAGCTTGGTGGTATCCCTTTCTGTTCTGCTTGCCACGTTCTCGGCACAAGCCTTATAACCAATATGGTCAGCGATGTTGAGGCAAAGATCAGCCATGACCAACCTACGGAACGGGCGATCACCATAATTGAACAGGACAAAATCTTTCTGAAGTAGATAATTAATGATGAGAAGCTCGGAGGGTCACGCTATTGGAAGAAATCATACTTTTTATTCGTTGACAGCGTAGAATTCGAGGATGACACGACGATATGTCTGGTAGATCCATTGGTAGTTACGTTGAATGACCAAAGAATAGGGCTGCCATCGATGAAGCGCCAATACCCTCTGTCGACGTTTGCTGATCTGGCTGTGCAGAGACAAATGAAATGGGACCTGACTCCTGAACTTCCTGGGGTTGTTTTTGGAAGGATCCAGTTTAACTCTGGTGACCGAAAGAAGGACACGTTCAAGTGTGTCAAGGGTTCCATGTCCTACTCCATGAGGGGGCTACAACCGGGTGTTATACTGAACGACGTCCCGACTGATCTTTATCCCTATGTCGCTGAGACTGACTCCAACTTGATGCTGTCGAAGAAGGAGTCATATCCGGGAGGGAAGATACGGATGGAAGGCTGGAGGCATTCTGTTCCGTTCTGGAGTGACCTTACTGGATGGATGCTCTCGACTTACGAGGCTACCCTAAAAGCTGTCGGTCTTCTTTATGATGTCAGGGCCACCCAATATGGTATTAAGTGAAGAACAGTTTGGCAACTCTAGAGGGGGGGTGAATAGAGTATATATATATATATAATGACCAATTAAAAAAATTACTCTTTCACGAACAATGAATAATCAGAGTAAAATGCGGAATGTAAATGAAAGACAAGAGAGCATACGCAAACACAGCAATTTTAACCTGGTTTCCCTCGTGGAGGACTAGTCCAGGCCTGAGAACTCTAGCTCAGGATTAAATCCACTATTTGTGAAATAGTAGCTTACAACCCGTGCCTTTACTTCAGAAGAGCACGTCAACTTCTTACAGAGAATCGCAGTGGCGATTGCTTGGAATTGTCCAAGCGATTTCTTCACTCTTGCACAAGAATCCTAACTGAGAGATGCTGAGCACTCGAGACTTAGGAGGCTTGTGGCTAGTAGATGGGAAGGGTATGGCTTATAGAGCTTGTAGGAGAGAAGAGAAGAGAAGATTGAGTGATTCAAAATGAGAGAATTCATGCCCTATTTATACTGATTTTTGAGGCAGAATTCGGCCAGAATTCGGGTAGGAGAATTCAAAATTTGGCCGTTGGACAGCTAGCAACCAGCTAACCCTAAAATTAGGGTTCCTGATTTCTAGGGGACAGAGTTCGGCCCGAACTCTGTGTGGAGGCAGAGTTCGGCCCGAACTCTGTCTCTAGAGCACAGAGTGATTCTAAGTGGGACTTGTGGGCAATTTTGTTTTGGTGGAGCTTGGGATTTTGGGTAGGCTTGTAGACCAAGTTCCAAGAGCTCAGCATAACTCAGAGTACATACTTCTAGACTCAATGAAATGTAAAAGTACAGACTCGAAAATATACTGAGAGTCGGAAACTGAGCTGTCGTTTGTCCCGAACTAAAAGCAGACGTCGTGTGTCGTATTGAATTTATACAGATATTATTTAGTCAATGTAGTCAATATTTGGTTGACTGTGACTTTGTGTCAACAATCTCCCCCATATTGATAATTGACAAAATAATATATGTATATTTCAATATTCATACCTTGACACAGTTGATTACAACATAGCTCCCCCATAACTGATGCAGAGCTAGAATCGGATAGCTCCCCCGTAATCAGTGAACGGTTCCGAGCTAGAAGTAGTAGCTCTCCCCCGTAAACAGTGCATATACCCTGTAACCTGATAGATAACATATTCCCAGAACGAGCACAGATATACACAGATGAATGCATAAAACCTGCATAGAACCTGTAATAGTTTCCCAAAACAAGCCAGCACAAAAATATACATATGTTTCTCCCCCTTTTGGCAGTTAGCAATATAAATAAGCAATAAATAGTAATGC
This sequence comes from Iris pallida, assembly GCA_029216955.1. Lineage (NCBI taxonomy): Eukaryota > Viridiplantae > Streptophyta > Magnoliopsida > Asparagales > Iridaceae > Iris > Iris pallida. Next base: position 40,555 of record JANAVB010007223.1, read on the forward strand.
AACCACACCAAGAGAAAAAAATAGTATAATACTAGACAAGAGAGTGCATTGGCATAAAAGAAACTACGAGAAATAGCATAAAATGATATCCACCAACCAGAATGTCAAACACATCATCAGGGTTCTAAGATAAAAATCCAGTACATAAATCCATAACTAAATAACTAAAAATATAAAGCAACTAAGACCATCAGCAGTGGCAGCAGCATAACAAGCCAGTCTCCATCACGGAGCACCAGAAGGTCCTGGAACATCTGAAGGACCAGGGAAAGGGCCAACGAAAAGGTCCTGGAACATCTGAAGATCCACAAAAGTATCATCTAGATCCATATACTGCATGACCCACGGATCGTCTAGACGATGACCCGAGCGATGTGGATCCCGCTCCATAGGCACATGCAAATCAGGATGACGAGCAAGCGAATACCGCATATCATGCAGAGAGTTCCCAAGGGCACTAATCTGCAGAGTGGTACGGTAATCCTGCTGCGTCCAGCGATCATCCTCAATAGCAAAACGATCGCGAAGCATAGTCTGAAGCGAATCCAGGTTGGCAGGAGGTGCAGTTTGACCGAGCGGAGGGGCGTCAGGCTCCTCATCAGCAGACAACTCAGTAGTAGCAACAGGCTGAAGGCGTCGTACCTTAGATAGAAAGGTAGGTGCCGGCAGGAACGGATAAGCATCAAGTGGTATACGAAAAGCACGAAAGATCATAGGAAGATACAGAGGATAAACCAAAGCTCGTGGTTTCCTCCTACAGCGAATCATCCAGTCCATCATAGTACGTGGAAGATTGAAATGAATTCCAAAGTGAAGATGATAAAGAGCAAAAATGTCAAGATAAGTGATTTCATCAGGGGAACCGATCTTGGGTAGAATGGTATTAGAGATGATCCAATGAAGATCAGAAAAATATGGGTTGAGATATTTCGTCATGAGCTTTCGAGGACGTGTGTATGGAGTGCACAAATCGTCCTTGAAGCTTTCAAGTGAAAGTCCGTTGGGAAAACGGAACGAGCGAGCATCAACAAGCCTTTCCCAAGAACTTGGCTCAAGAAGATCAAGATATTCGGCTAGTTCAAAGTCATCAAACGAGATATTGATACCAGCAACTCGTGAATAAATACGAAGGTCATCAAAGGTTAAGTTGCAGTAGAACATTTGAACGGCATGACGATAAATAGCAGAAGATGTAGTGACTAGTTCATCAATATAGAGGTCATGGAATAAAGAATCATATTGAGAGAATATAGAAAAATTGATAGGATGTCCTGTGAATACCTGACGATTCCGAAAGTCACTAAACCAGTTGTTTGATGCATCAAGTGAGACAAAAAGTCTATTGTCATAAGTGGAAGGATGTTGAGGACGAGGTGGATTGAACAAAGGGTGAGGTGGTTGAAGTTGTTCAATGATTTGTTCAATTGATGGAGGAGAATCCGAAGAGGAAATACTCCCAACTCGAATCCTCTTCCCACGATTGAACAAGCAAGAAGCCATTAAAAGACTTTTACAAAAATGGTACCTCAAACAGGTAAAGAACAATGGAGGAGAATGGAGAGGAGACATCTTTTTCTTGATTTGAGAAGCAATGAGGCACTCTAGATCAAAAACTAGGGTTAGGGTTTCAAGGAAAGAGTGTGTATAGGTGAGAAAAGGTGGTAATAGTGAAGGAGAGAGAAAGAATCCCGACATAAAGTAGGGTTTTGTCTTTGGTCGGGTGAAATATTGACCATTGGATTAGAATAGATCCAACGGCAGAGCCAGATCCCGACCCTGGAACCAAGGGACCGAACTCGGCCCGAACTCGGATAGGAGCAGAGTTCGGCCCGAGTTCTGGATCATTGGTCCAGAACAGAACAAAGGCTAAAATGAAAACAAAAGTTGAAGAATAACAAGAAATGATAACAAAGATTTAAGAGTTAAACAAAAGAAAGTTGAGGACACCAAAGAGAATAGAATAGATAGAGAAGGAGAGGTACACAGAAAACAGAATGAACTTTTTAGAAAATATCAATTAGGCAATATTAAATCGAAACGAGCCATATAATAAATAAAGATATATATTGTGGTTCAATAGTCCAAATTTGCCATGGGTTAGCTGCAGGGGCCGGATCCCAGCTAGCGGTAGTCCTGAGGACTAGTGCACCGTGTCGCTTAGGCTTTTACGCCTTGTTGTCAGAAGGACCCTTTCGGCTTGTACCCATACCAAATTCTTCGTAAAAGAATCACAATATACTTGATATTTACGCAGGTGAGTTTCAATTTATGACTGCTTCATCTAAGATTCCAAGTTCACGACAAAGAAAATTGAAACGCTCTTCGGATAGTGGCTTAGTAAAGAAATCTGCCAGCTGATGATCAGTGTCAATAAATTCTAAGTTAATCGTGCCATTTTGCTGATGATCACGCAAAAAGTGGTTTCTGATCTCAATGTGTTTAGTGCGTGAGTGGCATACAGGGTTCTTAGTCAAATTGATGGCACTAGTATTGTCACAGAATATAGGAATATGCATGAAAGATAACTTATAGTCTTCCAGGGTTTGCTTCATCCACAGAATTTGTGCACAACAACGCCCAGCTGCTATGTATTCAGCTTCTGTTGTGGATAGTGCAACAGAGTTCTGTTTCTTGCTAAACCAGGAGACTAACGCTTTTCCTAATAAATGACACGTGCCGCTCGTACTTTTACGGTCGACCTTGCATCCAGCGAAGTCAGCATCAGAGTAACCAATAAGATCAAATGATGTTGACTTGGGATACCATAGGCCTACTGTAACCGTACCCTTAAGGTATCTAAAGATACGCTTAACTGCGGTCATGTGTGATTCCTTAGGATTAGCTTGATATCTAGCACATAGGCAAACACTGAACATGATATCGGGACGACTAGCAGTTAAATAAAGTAAGCTGCCTATCATACCTCGATACTTACGTTGATCAACAGGTTTGCCGCTCTCATCTGGTTCGAGTTTGGTTGAAGTGGCCATTGGCGTGCTGATTGGTTTGATGTTGTCAAGATCGAACTTTTTCAGCATGTCCTTGGTGTACTTTGATTGGCAGATGAAAGTTCCATTAGCCAGTTGTTTTACTTGCAGACCAAGAAAGTAGTTGAGCTCTCCCATCATGCTCATCTCAAATTCTGTCTGCATACACTTGGCAAATTCTTGACAAAGAGTTTCATCAGTAGACCCAAAAATAATATCATCAACATAAATCTGAATCAATAGAATGGTGTCTTTGAAAGATTTGATAAATAGTGTAGTGTCAATTTTCCCTTTAGAAAAACCTTTCTCAAGCAAGAAGCTGCTTAGCCTTTCATACCAAGCTCTGGGGGCTTGTTTAAGGCCATAAAGCGCTTTCTTTAGCTTGAACATGTGGTCAGAAAATTTGTGATTTTCAAAGCCAGGGGGTTGTTTGACATAAACTTCCTCCTTAATAAAGCCATTCAAGAAAGCACTTTTAATATCCATTTGAAATAATTTAAAGTTCTGATGATTGGCAAAAGCACAAAGCATCCGAATGGATTCTAGTCTAGCAACAGGAGCATATGTCTCATCGTAGTCGATACCTTCCTCTTGGTTGTATCCTTGAGCTACTAGACGAGCTTTGTTACGTGTGACTGAACCATCTTCACTTACTTTGTTTCTAAACACCCATTTGGTACCAATTATTGAGTGATTAGCCGGTTTAGGAACTAGTTCCCATACTTGGCTTCTCTCAAATTGGTTGAGTTCTTCTTGCATAGCAGAGATCCAAAATTCATCAGTAAAAGCTTCAGAAATGTTTTTAGGCTCTACTTGTGAAATGAAGGTAGTGCTAGCAACAGAGTCTCTTAATGATGATCTAGTAGTAACTCCCTGTGAAACTTCACCTATGACTAAATTTTCTGGATGAGAAGGTTTGAAAGAGAATTTCTTAGGCAAACCCTCCAGAGAATTAGTTTCGGTTGAAGTATTCATTGGAGTAGAAGTTGATGGCTCAATGTCATCATTAAGAGTATTTGCTGTACTGTTGTCTTCATCAAAAGTCACATTTGTTGACTCTTCCACAATAAGTGAGCGTTTATTGAAAACTCTATATCCCTTACTCTTGGCGGCATAACCAAGAAAGATACCATCGTCAGCTTTGGCATCAAATTTGCCTAAGTTGTCTTTGGTGTTAAGGATAAAACATCTGCAGCCAAAAACTCTAAAATAAGAAACATTTGGGGTTCTCCCAAACCAAAGCTCATAGGGTGTTTTCTTCGAAATGGGACGAATAAGCACCCTATTCAAAATGTGGCATACTGTACTTACAGCCTCTGCCCAAAAATATTTCGGAAGAGAAAATTTATTCAACATGACTCTAGCCATATCGCCAAGAGTCCTATTCTTCCGCTCCACAACACCATTTTGTTGAGGAGTTCTAGGACAAGAAAATTCATGATCAAAACCATTTGCATTACAAAAACTTTCAAAATCTGAATTTACGAATTCGCCTCCATGATCACTTCGGATTCGAGTAATCATGTAGCCTTTTTCGTTTTGAACTTTATTTACAAAAACTTTGAAAACAGAGATAGCGTCGCTCTTATTAGCGAGAAAGAAAACCCAAGTAAATCTCGAAAAATCATCAACAATAACAAAAGCATAAAGTTTGCCACCAAGGCTAGCTATTCTACTAGGACCAAATAAATCCATATGAAGTAATTGCAAGGGTCTAGTAGTACTTACAGAGTTGATGGAATGAAATGAGGATTTAGTTGCCTTGTTTAGTTCACATTCGGCACATACCGTGACCTTTTTGAATGTGATGTCAGGCAATCCTCTCACTAGCTTCTTGGTAGAAAGCCTGGATATAGCATCCATGTTGGCATGACCGAGACGCTGGTGCCAAAGTAGTCGTTCGTCTTTGTGGGCATATAAACATCTACCTGCATGGTTAGTATTTATAGAGAGATAGAAAATATAGATATTGTCCTCTCTTTTCCCTTCAAAAGCAATGTCTCCTGTTGACCTATCATAGATATAGCAACAGTTTTGTCCAAAGTTAATATCATATCCATGATCAGCAAGATGGCTAATGCTGAGCAGGTTATGCTTTAACTCGGTCACTAGGCAGACATCCTTTATAACAGGAGAAGGAGGATGACCAATGATACCGTTACCTATTATGTGCCCTTTGAGATTGTTACCGAAGGATACGTATCCTTCTCTTTTCATCGATAGTGATGCAAAAAGATTTGCGTCTCCCATCATATGTCGCGAGCATCCACTATCGAGAATCCACTTACTCTCAGTTGAGGAGGGAAGGTCCACCTACATCAAGAGTAGATGTGACCTTTGGTACCCATTTTCTTGAGGGTCCTGAAAAGTTAGTTTTTGGAAACCAAGCATATATTTTCTTGTCTACCAATCTTCTAACTCTATACTGTGGTGAGATGTGTCCATGTATTCCACAGTAAGTACAGATAGCATTTTTATTTATACTGGGAGCATGAGAATGATATCTATAAGCAACAGGATGAGGATGATATGGAGAGTTAGCATGGTAATGAGGACTATGCATAGAGTGAGTGGCATGATGATGATGTCTGTGTGGCATAGCATGATGATATTGACTGTGAGGAGTGGCATGCTGAGATTGTCTATATGGCATAGTGTAATGCTGTGGCATGATATGATGATTTTGCTTATGTGGCATAACATGATGATTTTGTCTACGTGGCATGGCATGTTGATGTGGTATGGTATGATGACTTTGTCTATGTGTAGAGTGATATTGGTTGTGTCTTTGTGCAGTATAATGAGTATGAGGAATATTCTTACGTGCACGTGGTTTGTGAAAGTTTGTGTATATAAATGCATGGTTATGTGCTGTATGAGAATGACGTGGTTGACTAGTATGAGTGGTGTTGTGCCCATGTGATTGGGTTTGAGGTTGAACAACCTGTTTACCCAATTTGGTTTCTAATCTTTTAGACATAGCTTGCAGTTCATCAATCTTGATATTTAAGCCATAAATCTTAGTCATAGAAATCTTGTGTCTACTCTTTTCTTCAGCAAGCAACGTGTTGAGAGTAGTGATTTCTTGAGTTTATTGCTCAATGCGTGCTTCAGCATCATGTAAGCTTAATTTAAGCTTGGATACTTCATCAGTGTCATTTGTGGGTGATATGTTTCTAACATTATCAAGAAGTAAAGAAATTCTTTGTATCTCATCTTCTAGACTTTTGATTTTGTCCTTGGCATGCTTGTATTTACCGATAACCTTTTTGTGATCATCAAGTAAATCGGTGAAAGCATCGCCAAGTTCATCAAAAGAGAAGTTATCTAAAGTTTCGTTTGATACCTTGGTGGAATTTGCCATGAGGCACACATTTGCTTTGTCTTGAGGAGAGTTCTTTTCTTCCTCGGAGTCACTTGCTTCGCTTTCATGCCAAATGCTTGTGTTGGCATACCTTTTTGATGAGTTCTTCTTGTAGGGCTTTTCATACCGGTTGCTTTTCTTTAAGAGCGGACAGTCTCTTCTGACGTGTCCAGTCTTTTTGCAACCATAGCAGGTTGGCTCTTCTTCATCGTCTTCTTGTGGTTCCTTCTTTCTTTGATTGAAGCGAAGGAATTTCTTGAAGTTACGTACCATGAGAGCTTGGTCTTCATCATCTGAGATATCGTCTTCAGTCTCATCGTGATCAACCTTTCGTCGATGAACTTTGAGTGCGATCTCCCTGGTCTTCGGAGCAGGCTCTTCGAAGTCCTTGAGGTCAAGCTTGTGAGTCATGAGCTTGCCCATCAACGTCTCCATAGACATACTTGTGAGATCATTTCCTTCTATGATGGCTGTCACCTTAGGGTTCCAAATCTTTGGTAGCCCTCTGAGTAGCTTGCGGATCTTCTCATGGTTTGAGTACTGCTTAGCAAGCGAGGATAACGGGTTGATGATGTCGAGGAATCTTGTAAACATTTGAGTGATCGTCTCATTTGGCTTCATCTTGAAGGCTTCGTACTCTTGAGTGAGACGGCTTATCTTTGATTCCTTGACTTGAGTGGTTCCTTCATGCGTCACTTCCAGAAGTCTCCATACTTCATGAGCAGTGGTGCATGTAGAGACCCTGTTAAACTCGTTCCTGTCTATAGCACAGAATAAAGCATTAATAGCCCTAGCATCTAGACTTGCCTGTTTCTTCTCCTCGACAGAATATTTGTCGTGTGGTTTCTCAGTGAGGTCACCATCGACAACTATTCTGGCGGGCTTTTTGTAACCGTCAGTTACGACAGTCCACAGGTCAAAGTCTAGAGACTTCAGATAAAAACTCATCCTTGTTTTCCAATATGTGTAGTTAGTCCCATCAAATAGGGGAGGCCTATGAGTGGACTGACCTTCACCATGATTGGAGATCAAGGATTGTGTGGTTGCCATGGATCAGCTCTTAGGATGTTAGTCCTTATAAAGAGAACAGAGCTCTGATACCAATTGAAGAACAGTTTGGCAACTCTAGAGGGGGGGTGAATAGAGTATATATATATATAATGACCAATTAAAAAATTACTCTTTCACGAACAATAAATAATCAGAGTAAAATGCGGAATGTAAATAAAAGACAAGAGAGCATACGCAAACACAGCAATTTTAACCTGGTTTCCCTCGTGGAGGACTAGTCCAGGCCTGAGAACTCTAGCTCAGGATTAAATCCACTATTTGTGAAATAGTAGCTTACAACCCGTGCCTTTACTTCAGAAGAGCACGTCAACTTCTTACAGAGAATCGCAGTGGCGATTGCTTGGAATTGTCTAAGCGATTTCTTCACTCTTGCACAAGAATCCTAACTGAGAGATGCTGAGCACTCGAGACTTAGGAGGCTTGTGGCTAGTAGATGGGAAGGGTATGGCTTATAGAGCTTGTAGGAGAGAAGAGAAGAGAAGATTGAGTGATTCAAAATGAGAGAATTCATGCCCTATTTATACTGATTTTTGAGGCAGAATTCGGCCAGAATTCGGGTAGGAGAATTCAAAAATTTGGCCGTTGGACAGCTAGCAACCAGCTAACCCTAAAATTAGGGTTCCTGATTTCTAGGGGACAGAGTTCGGCCCGAACTCTGTGTGGAGGCAGAGTTCGGCCCGAACTCTGTCTCCAGAGCACAGAGTGATTCTAAGTGGGACTTGTGGGCAATTTTGTTTTGGTGGAGCTTGGGATTTTGGGTAGGCTTGTAGGCCAAGTTCCAAGAGCTCAGCATAACTCAGAGTACATACTTCTAGACTCAATGAAATGTAAAAGTACAGACTCGAAAATATACTGAGAGTCGAAAACTGAGCTGTCGTTTGTCCCGAACTGAAAGCAGACGTCGTGTGTCGTATTGAATTTATACAGATATTATTTAGTCAATGTAGTCAATATTTGGTTGACTGTGACTTTGTGTCAACATTAAGGTTAACTGGCCGATGTTTGTCTCCTTGGCAGAGCTATACAACCATTATACGTGCACCTTCTTCACTCCGGGCGGGAAGATGGGTTTTGCTCTTCACGAGATGTAGGCGGCATCCAAACTTCCCTGGAGGACGGTGCCATATGCAGAGTACGTCCCTAGTGATGTAGAGATCTTGGATTTAGAGCAAGAGAATCATGATATGACGGAGGTGTACAATGAATTACTCTGTCACTTTTTTATTTGTCACCAGATTACGAAGAAGGGTAAGACCGAGGGGTCCCTCCTGCATACGAAGGCCTGGACCAACTATGTTTTCACCAGAGAACGGGGAATGTCCAGTCTCCTTCTCGTCTTACAAGCCCTTGACGATCTCTGAGATAGATCAGCTGATGACAGATCATGGTGTTGCGGATGCCGAAGATAGTGATGGTCCTGAGGAAAATTCCCTGATTTATTATTTTTTCAAACAAGCCGAGTTCAAGATGTCAGAAAAGGCGGTGCTGGCCGCTTTTCTGATGATATAGCTTCGTGACTGCATAGTCCCTGGTGGTTCAGGGTCTGTTGAGAGAATCAGCCGGGGCATAATACTTCCGGCTGTAAGGCTGGCCTTTGGACGTCCACTTGCTCTACTTCCAGCGATGGTCTGCGCCATCCAACGGTGTTTACGATATTTTGTTGTGAACACGGTAACATCCGGAGGTAAGAAGGACTTTGCTAGGACTGAGTTACCCTTCCACTATCTGATGGGGTAGCAGGTACTGCACTATCCCAGATTGATGAATATCGGCCTGATGGCAGATTCTTTGGCGGGGGATGCTTTCATTCAGAGGTTCAGAGACACGGATTGGGCTGTTACAGGGGTACCTGATTGCAGGAGGGCTTTGAGTTTTCTACAGAATTACGAATTCTTCAGAGTATCGCCTCCATCTGGTAGTGGTTGTACGGGAGACACCCTAGTAGATGAGGGAGCACTCACTACTAGCCTTTCTATTGGAGCATTTCATTGGCTCCAATCCATTAGGCCTTCCCATCTGGTATTCAGGAACAAGAACCACACTTTCCTGGAACCTTACATGTCAAGCCGCTTTGTACGGCAATTCGGCTATAGCCAGCTTCTCTTAGGCAATCCCAGTCCTCATCTCCAGTCGATAGGGTGTCTGATCGATGGGGCGCGTGGATGGGGCTACTACAATACTAGATGTACAGGGGCAGTTTTTACCCTGCCCGTAGATAAACCCAACACCCACATGCTCTTTGCTGCTGCTAAGTTCTATATTCAGGTCAATACCTTTCCTTCTCGGTATGACCGTGAACATTGTTTTATATCGGGGACCAAGCTTGCCCCTACCTTTACTGAAATAGGACGAGCACGTACAATGGAGAGTAGCAGAAAGGAAGGCATCGTGCCCATAATTGAGCTGACTGTAGCGCAGCAACAGAGAGTTGTTATGGAAGAGCCTATCGTTGTAGCGCCTCGGAGAGAGGACCCTGAAGAACCTCTTCCTACCGTTCTTCATAAGAGGAAGGCTTCCACCGAGCTGGTGCTACGGCCAAAAAGGAAGAAGGTGGTTGTTTCCAGGGGGAGGAATAAGGTTGCGGACGTGGGTGAAGGTCTTCTCGGTAGACGGCATTGCTGGCCGTTGCCATTCGAGAGGTAGACCCTTTTCTAGACTCCGTAGCTATTTTGATCAAACCTTTGAAAGCTTTCTCACCTTTGCATTTGTCCTTTATATAGGACCACGAAGTCGTAGCCGAGGCAGGTGCCTCCTCATCTGAGGAGGTGGATGTGACGACAGAGTTCCCTGCTCGCCCTCGACTGATGGATGTGGGCGGGTCTTCTCCGGCTGTTAGACTTGAGCGATGGGGTGATCAGGCGAAGGCCCAGGCTATGACGGTGATCAAAAGATCAGTTTCTCCTACGACATATCTGTGGGGGATATGTCTGCAATAGGAACTGTAATGAAAGAGCTGGACGAGATCCTAGTCCAATCGGCTCATCCTCCTGCGGGTACGTTGCCTTTGCGCCTCTCTTCGGATAAGATTTTTCGACTTCGATTTTGCGTGCTCCTTGTGAGGCTGACCACGATCGTATATTCCCTTGTAGACAAGGGAAAGAACCCCTCGTGAAGATAGTCCCCACTATTAGGGAAGGAACAAAAGTTGTACCCAGCTTTTCCAATTTTACTGGTGTGGAGGGAGCTGTTAGTAAGCCGGTATCGGCTACAGAAGGAGAAGTTGAACAGCCTGCTGAGGGGGCTTTTACTGTCCGCTCCTATTTTGGCTGGAATTGTGGAAGATATCAGGCCTGATGCCGCTTAGGGCCTTGATATTATTCTTTTTGAACAGTCTGGGCCTGCTCTTGGTTTCTCTGAAACCAAGGTTGATGGCGCAGCCCAGGCTGGAGTTGAGCAAGCTGAAGGTACAAAATTATAATTCTTTTGCATTGCTCTCATTCTATTTGGTTACTGATGTATATGTTGTTTTCTCTGTCAGGTTTGGCTTCATGTCAGGTGTTCCTTCCTGGAGCGGAAGAAACTTTCCAACCCTCCACTCCGACGACTTCCACTGAGGATGACGAGATGGCCCATGGAGTCGTCAAAGCTTTCTACTCTGTACTGAAAGTAAAGTTTTCTGGAGTCCTGAATCGGAATACTGCCTTTGGTCCTGTGAAGGCTGTTATCGAATGCCAAGTGGCGGCCATCGAGAGCATTGTCGGCTATAAAGAGCGGGCCAATACTCTGAGGAAAGTTCTGAATGACCTGGAGGGTCATGTGGCCAGGTTCCGAGATGCCAAACAGTAGAGTCCGACATCGCTATTCTGTGCAGAGGACGAAGCTTTGATGACGGCTCTTACGGAGGAGCAGGCTACTTTCCAGGTAAGGAAGGATGCCCTCGTTCGTGAGATTGGCGAGCTGACTGACCAGTATGGCCAGTTCAATGCTGCAAGTGAGGCACGTGCTGCCTCAAAGAACAGGCTGGCTGTGCAGATCACTGAAAAATATAATCACATTGTGCAGATCCAGAACGAGATCGCCCAGTTGGAAGCCGACTTGAGGGCGGCAACATATGAATAGGAGGATTACTTGGCTCAAGCTACCATGACTGCCACAGTTTTTGCCCATTTAGAAGAACAACTGACGAAGTTGGAGGGGGAGCATCTGGGTCGGATCCTCTTCGAGGATGAAGCTGCTCGCTAAGAAGAGGCGCACCGTCGAGCTACTGCAAAGTCTGAAGCCAAAATTGCGGCTCTAAGGAACAACATCAATCACCTATGTATCCGTTAGATTCTTTATAACCTTTTTTTTTCTTCCAGCTATCACGGCTCTTGTACCCTTTTTCTGTCTCTTGATAGACGTTTGAGTAAAGAATAAAGAATCTTTTCAAAGTGAATATGGTTTTGTGAAATATCGGAACTAGAGGTAATGTGGACGTAGCATGGATATTTCTGGTGGGTATTCCACTCGGGAATTTTGATGTGGACCTATTATCCGTTTTATATTCAAGTTATTCGAATATAGATAATAAGTTGAACGAAGCTGCTAGTAGAGGTAATATGGACGTAATAGCAGAGGATGTTCTATATCTGACCAGAGGTAATATGGACATGGAAAGATATATAACATTAGGTGGGAGTGGATAGTTCAGAGGTAATATGGACGTGATTATTCTTGATGAATGCTTTGCTCAGAAGTTATATGGAAATGGCAAAACATTTAATCATTCCACTGGGGAAATAATTATCAGAAAACAAATTCAGAGATAATATGGACGCGACTTGTTTTCGTCAAACCGAGTTTGGACAGAGTAAAAAGGGGAATGATTCCACTAGGGAAATATTTTACAGGACCTATTATCCAGGGCGTATTTAAGACTCTTGAAATACGGATAATAGTTAGATAATTTTTCGAATCATATAAACATCGCACTGTACATTTACATGACTGAACATATGTGAACATTATGAAAAAAAGGTTACACATAGTATTTTTTCTAGAACTTGTCGTTGGTAGGCATCATGAGCAAGTCACCATCGGACCTAGTTAGTCGGTACGCACCGTTAGAATACACTGATTCTATGATAAAAGGACCTTCCCATTTAGGCTAAAATTTTCCTTTTGTTTTGTGCGTCATGACCATTGGTCTTCTCACTGCTAAGACTAGATCGCCGACTTGGAAGATTCTTTCCTTCACTTTTTTATTGAAAGCTCTGGAAAGGTGTACTTGGTGTAGCTTAATGCGCTGCTGAGCTAACAAGCATTTTTGGTCTAGCGCATCGAGCTCCTAGAGTCGCAGACGGTAGCTTTCTTCGGTAGTCAGCTCGCTGGCCAGGGCTACTCGAAGAGAAGGAATCTGGATTTCTAGGGAAAGAACTGTTTTGCTCCCATAAACCAGAGAGACTGGCATATTGCCAGTAGGAGTTCGGACCGTTGTATGATAGTCCCATAGACATTCGTCGAGCTTCTCATTCCACTCGCTCTTGTTTGAAAACATGAAATTTTTGAAAAGTTTAATAATGGTTTTGTTGAAGGCTTCTGCTAGCCCATTAGCCGCTGGATTGTAGGCGGTAGAGGCTATGTTCTGGATTCGATTCCTATCGCAGAACCGATAGAATGCATAGCTTGTAAACTGTTGACCATTATCATGGATGATCCTGCGAAGTAGGCCGAAGCAGTAGATGACATGATGTTTGATAAAACTGATCACGTTTGACGCCTTTACTTCGGTGAGCGGTATAGCTTCCATCCATTTGGAGAAGTAATCGGTTATAGCTAGGATGAACCGATGTCCTTTGCAGGATGGAGGGCTGATTGGTCCTATGACATCCATGTCCCAGGCTTCAAACGACCAAGATACTGCCGTCGGGTGTAGAAACTCTGAAGGTTGATTAATAAAATTGGCATAGAACTGACAGGCTCTACACCTTTTTGCATATTCAACAGCATCAGCTATCATCGTGGGCCAATAATAACCCATTCGCTTGAAGCGATCTTGTAATTTGGGGCCTGGTTGGTGTGCACCATAAACTCCATTGTGAGACTCCCGGAGTGCATGTTTGGCTTCTGTGTCTGATAAATATCGTAACAGTAGCCTATCATAAGAGCGTCGGTACAACATCTTGGTAGCTGTGTTGTAGTAAAATCTGAGGATAGACACTGCTTCCTTCGTGTCCTCGGAAAGGATTTCATAGACGGCGTAGTCTATGAAGGGAAATCTCCAGTCTTCAACATCGATATTTATTTTCGTCGTATAACTGTGATGAATATACAAGGCATTTTTTACATAAAATAGTTCTCGATACCAGATACTGTGATCGACTGCTGAATATTAGTAGGGACGGTCAAGGAAGCAGCAAGACCGGCTAGAGCATCTGCTTCTATATTCTGTAGTTGAGGCACGTGCTCGATGAAGAATCCAACAAAAGTAGATGCCAACTCGATTGTTGCTCTATGGTAGGGGATGAGATCTTCGTGGCGAACTTTATAATCCCCTCGGACTTGACTAACTATTAGCTTGGAATCGCCATAAGCTTCTAGATAATTAACTCCCAGCTGTTTTGCTAGTTGCAGGTCGATTAGTAGGGCATTACATTCGGCCACGTTGTTGGTGCATGGTTCCACGAGAGAATATGCACGATGTATAACTAGATGATCAGGTGACACGAGCACGACACCTACTCCAGCCACGATATTTCCTTTAGGTCCTGTTCTTGATGCACCGTCAAAGAAGATTCGCCATATGGGGATTTGTTCAGTTACAGTGTTAGACTCTACCACTTCATCGGGGATTTCGTCATAGAGTTTGGACGATTCTGGCACCGGATTAGCTGCTAGGAAATAAGCTAATGCTTGGCCTTTTACTGCCTTCTGAGGAACGAAGAGCATACCGTATGGAGTCAACAGCATTGCCCATGTAGCTAAACGGGAATTGAGAGAGCCCGGTTTAGTCATGAGTATTATGAGAGGGTTGACTTTAGATATAATGTGGATAGTCTGTCCAGACACATAGTGGCGTATCTTCTGGATAACAAATACTAGTACAAGGCGTTCCTTTGCCACCGGTATGTATCTGTGTTCGGCACCCACCATTGTGCGGCTGAGGTAGTAGATTGTCTGTTCATGGCCGCCTTCATTCTTCTGAGCTAATAGGGCGCCAAAAGAATGGTCCATAGCGCGAACATATAGTAAGAAGGGCTTCCTCATTGTTGGAGCTACCAATACTGGAGGGCTTGTGAGATATGCTTTGATATCATCGAATGCGCGTTGACATTGTTCAGTCCAGATGAAAGATACGCCTTTCTTCATGAGCTGAGTGAATGGTTGACACCTTCCAGAGAGGTTCGAAATGAATCGTCTGATGTAGGCTATCATTCCTTGTAGTCCGCATAGCTCTTTGAGGTTTCTTGGAGGATGCATATCGAGGATAGCCTTCACCTTCTCCGGGTCCAGATGTATACCCTTTGAAGTGATAACGAAAGCAAGAAACTTGCAGCTGGAGACTCCTAGAAAAGACTTGGTTGGATTCATCTTGATTTGGTGTGCACGCATTAGTTCAAACACCGTTCTCAAGTCTTAGAGGTGGTTGCCCTTGAGACGACTATTAACTACGATATCGTCTACGTAGCACTCTACAGTTTTGCACAAATGATCATAAAAATTGTGTTAATGGCTCGCTGGTATGTCGCCCCTATATTTTTCAATCCGAAGGGCATCACCGTATAGCAGTATACCCCCAACGGTATTCAAAAAAATGTGTGCTACTCGTCGTCGGGGAACATCTTGATCTGGTTGTAGCCTGAGAACCCATCCATGAAGGACATCCGCTCGAAGCTGCAAGTATTGTCGATCATTACGTCAGTAATCAGTAGAGGGAACTCATCATTCGGGCATGTAGAGTTCAAATCATGGTAATCGATACAGACTCAAACTTTATCGTTCTTTTTATGACTGGAATGATGTTGGCAACCCAGTCTGTGTGTTGTTCTTCGCGAATGAATCCACTGGCAATGAGCTTCTTGACTTCATTCTCGATGGCCTCCATGACATTTAGTCGGAATCGTCGTTGTTGCTGCTTCACTGGCTTAGCTTTAGACGAAATATTCAGGCGGTGCATGGCGACCTTAGGGTCCAAGCCTGGCATATCTTTATAACTCCATGCGAAGACGTCGATGTATTTTCTTATAAGCTGTATAAGATATTGGCGTTCATCGCCAGATAGACTTTTACTGATGAGGATTGGTTTGAAAGATGTTTCATCTTTGGTAGGTGGTTCACGTTGTTCGAAGAGCAGCTCCCATCTAGTGTCCATCTTTTAAGCCTATTGTTCGAGCTCGATTGATTGGACATCGTCTGTAATTTGGTCAACAGAAACCATGTTGACGAACAGAGTTGTCTTGAACATATCGCCAATACTGGAGTCTGAGTCCCAGAGGGAGGAATCAGAAGAATAAGAACAACGATCTGCTTTATCATCTGATCTTTTGGGAGTTGTTGGAGGGGTGACATGACCCAAACCAATAATGCTTTGTTGATAGTAGTTCTCGGGTTTGTCGGGAGGAGCAAAGTGTCGTATTGGCAACCGTCATCCTCGGCCGTAATTTAGCCCCTTGTCGCTTTTGATGTCATATCCCATATTCTGGATGATATTCTTGGCCTACCAACTATAACAAAAAAGTTATATTTTTTCAGAGTCATAGTCAGCTTCTGTGTTGTACATGGGAGAAGTAGAGTCTGGAACGAACTTTCTCTCGCCAATTATACGATCGAAGATGATTAGTTCTTCATCCTTCTTTCAGGATAGAACGATGAAGTAGAGGATATCTTCTAGGTAAACATTTTCCCACAGGTGAGGCATCGTGATCGGCATATAGAGGTGTGGTCCTATGTCGTGCTCTAGAGCGTATATCGTATCAATGTAGTGGTTTACAAGATTGATAGACATCGGAGTAATTCAAAGATAAACCTTTACTAAGAAAATATGCAAGTTCTTCTTCAGGGATAACATCATCCGCTGAAGGTACATTATTATGAGTATTGATATACTTATTGAGGGGATCACCATTTGGAAGAGGAGCCACAGTCTTGGCCGAGTTCACCACGTAGGATAATTCTTCAGGATTGGGAGGACGGACATCAGTAGGTTCCTTCCGGGGTGTCTTACTGAGAGTGATGGTCAATAGTTTGACCTTGTCAGGGTTCTTCTTTTTTACCCAGATTGTGAGAGGCTTCAGGGTACTTTTTGGAGTGGTATGTCCTTTGACTCGGATGATCAGGGGACCATAATTGGAGGATGGACTTGCTTCAGTTTCATTATCAGCTTCGTTGCCATCATCCTTGGGGGCTGAGATTGGTAAAGTATCGAATATCCATAGTAGGCTTCGATGCCCTTAAAAGGATCGACATCGACAAACTCCGTCTTCACAACACCGTCATTATTGACATATTTGTAGTACTAGTGAAGTGTGGAAGGAACGATCATGTTCTCATGTATCCATGGACGTCCCAACAAGACATTGTAGGATACATTGGCATCGATCACATAGCAGAAAACCTCCGTTCGGAGATCACCGATCTGGCACTTGAAACGGATCTTGCCCAGCGGATGGCTTCGACCAGCATTGAAAGCCATGATAGTTGTGTTGGTTGCAGATAGCCTGTGCAGAGGGATTCCCAAAATTTGAAGCAAACTTCTATGAATGATACTGAGGGAGGATCCTGGATCGATGTGTATGCGGTCCACCTTGATCGCCCCGATATACCCTGTATAGAACAGGGGTCTATCATGACGATTATTTTTTAGTAGTATGTCTTCCTGTGAAAAGGTGATGTTGGGCACCACTTCCATAGTACTGTGGCATTGGGGACAGGAGACAGGATCTTCAGCGGGGGCTTTGACTTCAGCGAGATAAGAGTCGACATGTAGTATTGTGTCACTTAAAGCCTTCCGCATTTCTTTGGAGAGTCACAATAGATCGAACAGAGACAACCTGGCAGGTGTATTGGCTAGCTGTGCCAGTATGTCAAAGTTGTAGGGCCGATCTATGCCTTCGGGAGCTGGCTCCTTCGGAGACTTGTCAAACCGTGTCTCCTTCTGCTTGGCTTTGTCCGTAGTTGGAGGCTTAGACGGGCCGGCTTCTGAGCTTGTGGAGGAAGCAGGAGGTTGAGAAGGTACTGCTTTATCTTATGCGGGGTCGTATGTCCGAAGATAAGTCTTCCCCGATCGTGTCTCGCCAGATAGAACCTCGTAGATGGGAGAGGATACCATATGGCATGACTTATATTTCTTGCCCCTTTTTTGCTTTGGAAGGTACCACCCCCTGCGTCACTTTTTGTACAAGGTCCAGATGGACCCACATAATCTTACCATGTTTAGTCGTGAGTGACACCAAGGTTGAGTTGCGAGCTAGCGGTAGGTTGGCGACTTCCATTATTGCCTTAAGAATCGGGACCATGCTGTCTGGGACTTCTGTAGGGGAAAAGTTACCAAACTAAAGAGAGATCATGTTAAAAGATATGACCTTGTCTTCAGCTTCGAGCTTGATCACTTGGCTGTTGATACGCTATTGTATCTTCTTTTTCAGGATAATATAGTCCTTGGTGGATTGATGTACGTACTGATGATAGAGACAATACTTGGGATCATTGAGCTGGTTTGCCTCTGCAGGACGTCGTGGTGGAGGCAATGTCAGCTTATTACCCTTCGTCAATGTGGGAAAGATGGTAATGACATCGTCTTTGTCAAAGGAGAAGGTCTCCTTGGGCTTGTCGGAGGCGTCCTGAGAACTAGAAGCTCCTTTGGATGTATCGACCTTCAGGACTTCTTTCCCTTTACCCCCACGAGCAGGGATAGTTTGAGGATGCTTGCCCTTGTCTTCGAATTTGGGTATTTTCAACCCCAGTAGTTCCAAGTTAGGAACGTCATTTTCAGCAGCATCAGTGGCCCCAATGAAAGTGGGCAATGTATCATACTTATGTATACCCAGACAAAACTTTACCGTAGGAAGGAAGTTATGTCGACAAGTATCCATAAGTTCTGAGTTTGGTATGCCGAAGGGCATCTTCAGTGCTAGCCGCCTAAAGCATTCGATGAAGGCGATGACAGACTCGGTCCTCCTTTTCTTGGTCTCGATGAGGGTGGACATACTAACATGCATGCCACTCTCATAAAACCGATTGGGGAACAACCTCTCCAAGTCTTTAAATAAATTGATACATCTGTCAGGCAGACTGCAGAACCATTCGAAAGCTATCCCCTGCAAGGTGCTAATAAACAACTTCGACAAGAACGGATCATCTCTGGGCAAGTGTAGAATCTGCGTGTTGAAGTATGTCATGTGTTGACGAGGAGAAGTCAACCCGTCAAATGAATTCAGCATGAGCGGCTTATAGTTAGGAGGGTATGTAGCATTCTCCCACTCTGGGGGATATGGTTGAGATATCCCCATCTTCTGAAGCTCGTCTTTGTGTGAGATGGTGTAGAGACGGGGACCAGGGAATCAATTGCATCCTATTGATTGAGCAGGTGTTATGAAACGACTGCTGAACGGTTGTCAGGCGTCGTTGGTGAAGGACCACCCCTAGCATTTGCAAGATTTGGAGGAGACACAACAGAATGATACTCCTTTTGTAGTGAAGGAGGGTTGTTGCTAAAAGTCGGACTAGCGTGAGCCGAGACGTTTTGTTGAGGTGGAGGAACAGCCCCAGCAGCTTGAACCGCCATGATACTGGTAAGCATATCAGTGATCTTGGCGAATGCTGTTTCAAGACCCTCTAGCCGTTTGCTGGTCTGATCATTAGCTTCTTAAGGTCTTTCTTTGTCTGCCATGTATGTAGATAACATGCGAGGATGAATATAGGAAATGGTACAACTGGTGCTAATACTGTCTGACTCCGAGTGGACAAGTCCTTTATTTTCATGTAGAGGAGGTAGATAGTCGCCATCAACTTCGAAAGGATCATCGTCCTCTGGAAGGCTATGCCCAGTGTAAAGGTCATCTGCTTCAGACTCTGAGGGAATACTATCCCCCAGCTTGGGAGTCTTCATCGTCCATATGGAATCTTGCCTTTGTCCGAGTACCCATATAGACTCCTTCAGATGTGACAGCCTGCTGGCCATCTGTTGGTGGACTTCTTCTTCTTCTTCTTACATAAATAAGAGAGAAAGTTAGGTTTGTGGTCCACCGTCTTTGATTGGGGCTTCCATAAGGGGGACCCCATGAAGCCATGTTTGATGAAACACACAGTGGCTTTTCATCGTCAGAGAAATGCAGCCGTCGAAACACGAACTTTCTCTGAGCCACTCTTGTTGCTTTGGAGCAGCAACAGTTGATAACAATACTGGTGCACGGATGTGCACTATGAATTTTTATGTCCTTTTTCGCCTTACGCTTATAATTTATCATGTCGCGCAAGTCAGCAGAAGGGAGTTTTGCCTTACAACCCATGTTACATGCATCACCGAGCTTTGCATACGGGTTTGTAAGAAGAGTTAGTGCATCCAGACTTAGTTCACGTGTAGGGGCAACCCCCACACCTAAGTTCTGTGATGTCCTTGAAGACAGCCCCATGCTATAAGCGTTGGGGCCTGTCTTTTTGCTGTGGACGCATAGGCCTTGGAGACTGGCCTTGGGCATATGCTTCTTGACCGCATGTCTGAGCCTCCTTGATGTGGGTGTATAGTATTGATCCAGTGAGCATGGGCGCATAGCCTTGGGCACATGACCCTGGATGCCCAGCCTGTTGAAGACAGAAGCATTCTGGTTGGGGTTATGCGCCCAAACATCCCCTTGGACGCATGCTTGGTGGAGCAGCGTTGTTTTCTCCCAGTTTTGCCTCCTTCGTTTGTGAGCCTCGCTGGATTTGCCCAGAGTGTCACACACCCCGATTCTTGGCATCGTAGTATTTTCTTTTGCCAAGTCTCGAGCGTCGAACAATCTGTTGTTGGTTGTGGAGAATAGAAGTCACTGGGCTAGTAGAGCCCGGAACGGTGTGAGCCTTCTCCATTTAGGGAACTTTTGTGGTAGAGTTATGCGCCCATGTGACAGAGTCCTCCAGTAGCATATCTGCTATGACACTAGCAGGATATGCACAGCGAGCCTTCGGAAGCCAAGTCTTGCGAGACTTGTTTGGCTTTGCTGATTTTGAGGGAGTATAGCCATCCTTCGAGAGTATCTCTTCGAACACCTGCTGATCGAACTTTACGATCAACATCTTCTTAGTGCTCCCTACTTTGTCAGTATCAGATTGCGTTACCACTTTCTCGTCAGAGGAAAAGGTAGTCCCCAGCAGAGTCGCCATTTTTGTGGACACACACAAAAAGGAAAAGAAAATGCTATCTGTTTTTATTGGCGCAAGGCAATATAAATCGAGTACGCCTGAGAGATCCTGCACTGAGGATCCCCGAGTACAAAAAAAAGAATTCTAGGGAATGGGACGATAGAGATCGAGCGGCAGTTGCTCCTTTACTCCGTTGACACTCCGATTACAAAAGTAGGAGAAAACCTAAGAAATTTGCTAACTCTCGGCTCACTGGCAAGAAGTGCAGCAATTTGGCTCTTAAAAATGCTCTCCGTTATGTGTTTTGAAGAGGGATGAGGCCCTTTTTTATAGTCGTTCTTGAGCTGGAATGATGTTATGCGCCCACATGAGGGAAACACAATAGTTTTCATATGGGCACATAGTCCTGTCTTAGGCGCATAGGATGTAGGCGCATGCAGGCTGCGAGATCGTAGATTGGTCGTGGTGTTGACGTGGCCGCATGCTTTGGTGCATGACTGCTCGTGGAGACTGACGTGGCCGTGCGCTTTGATGCATGTTTTGATCATGGCTTTGATCGAGTCAGGCTTGGGCGCATAGCCCTGTTTCAGGCTATGCGCCCTCCTTCACATGGGCCTTGCTTGGGTGCATAGAGCTTCATAGGCTGATGGGCGCGTAGGAGCTTCACAGGGTGACTTGAGCACATAAGAGCTTCACTTGGGCGCATAAGTCGTCTTTTGGCTTGGACGCATAAGGCTTTATTTGCTAAAATTTTCATGCTTTTACAGTGTCTAGGATAGTCTTGCATATTATTATCTATTCTAACAATTCATATTAGCATGTTATTATGTATTTTGTTACATTCCTTTGAGGACCTAGTGATCTCTCTAGGTATAGACGACGAGCAGTATCCCGAGGAGTACTGTTTCGTACCAGACTCTTCATTTGCAGCTGAGGAGGTCTCGCCTTCGGAGCCTATCTGAATTTTCACTTAGTTGATGGACTTATGTAGTTGCGACTCTTTTTTGTATTCGTTTCAATTTATTTCTTTTAGTAGCTCGGTAGTTGATTTGTTTTCGCCCGACATATAATTCACTTTATTATTCAGTTGAGACATTAGGTTGATATTTCTCATATTTGTCATTGTGGATGAGATATAGTTGTTGTCTGTGACCTCGTTATATTGTTATGAGATGGATCTCTTCTATTACAGCTTATGTGTGTATACGTAGTTTCCATATATTGGAGTTGTCTACGTATACATACAGTTGGCATGTGCGTATTCCTAGTCCTATGTATATTTGGACTGGGGCGTTACATATTTTTGTGGTAGCCCATGCAGGTCGAGATAAATTGTTTGGTTACTTTACCGTACCAAGCAATCCTGCGTATAGGATTAGAGTCTAGGACCTTATCCACATACTTGACCTCTTTCCTAGACTCTATTTTCGAACTACCGCTTGACTCATTGATTTGCATCTTGCTTGATTCCTTCTATCATGATTCTTATCTTTCCTTCGTGCTTGCTAGATGGTAGGAAGGTGACCCCTACTCGATAGACATATTTCATTTGTCCCAAACCACCATTAGTTTAACTCTTGTGAGTTAGGTAGAATGCCTTACGACCTAACCTTCCTTATGGCCTTAACCAAGCCTTAGACAAGTAAACAGTAGGACAACTGCATAGGCACCAACACAGGACATGACTTAGATTCTTAAGGAGTTTGAACTAATTCTACTTTCTTTCCATCCAAAAATCTCGCGTGCCTATGTTTGTTTGTTTTTTTTACCATCTTGACTAATGATACTAATATAGCCTAGTTTTTGCAAGCTCTACCTTTAGCAAGCTTGTTCAAGACATATGCTATTGAGCGCACGCTCACTAACATATTGTCCAATCAGAGCCGGTGCATGATGGTCTGTGTCACTACCACATTTTAGCTTGAGGGTATTTTGGTCATTTGGTGTTTTTTTGAATTTAATTTAATTTATTGAATTTGTGATTGATATCTTTGACTTTGACTTATAGAGACTTGTAGACTGACCTAGAAGCTAACCCTAGCTATGGTGACTTAGTAGGCAATGGTGTGACCCTAGTCTAACTTAAGTTAACCCATTTCTAGTTATTTATAACCAAGCTTTAAATAGGAGAATTTAGAATAGGTTCATGACTTGTGACTTAAGGACTTTGATTTCATGACTTATGTAATTAAGCCTATGGCCCATGAATTAAGCCCAAATCCTAGCTAAGCCACCCATGGCCGGCCACACCTAGGGTTTTCTACCCCTATTTAATGTCCCCTTTCCTTATTCTTGCCTCTTTTGTGCTCAACCAAGTTTTTAGAAGGAAAGGTAAATCCCCACTTCCAAAATTTATAGTAAATCCATTTTAATCCTTTTTGGCCCAAATCTCTTGCATATGATTCTAATCAATCTCTACTTGCTGATTATGGGGAGCAATTTTAGTTTTTGTGTAATTTGGGAGCATTTGGCTAGCAAAGAGGAACCCCCCATTTGAAGCTTTTTCTTGCTATTTGCACCTATAGGTAAAACTCCACAAATTGTTCTAATATTCTATTTTCTTTGCATTTAGGGCTAGATCTAGGTGTCCCCTAGTTGTCCCTAAAGTTTGGGTTAATTTCGTGTCTATGTCCGTATCGGACACGTGTCATAGTGTATAGGAAGGTGTTTGATGAAATGCCACACACGTGCATTCTTTATTATTTTTGAAATGTGTTTGATTGAATTTGTAGTGCTAGGTGTAGTATTTGATTTCGTGTCTTTGATCTGTGATTTTCGTATCGTGTCGTGTCCATACGGGGACACGAACTTGCTGTTCTTGACAGCGGGCACTGTCCAGCCAGTCGGGACCTAGAACTCGATGTACAGGACACGTGGTGACACAAAATTTGGTGGGAAGGATGGGGCACTGTCTGTCATTATGCTCCCAAAATTTTGGAGCAAATGATGCATGACACGCGGTGCAATCCCGCCCGGACTGGACACGCACTGTTCGTGCATTGGCAGAATACACGCGACTAACATTGTGTTCGTGTCTTACATGGACACATCCTGGACACGACCCAGGGTGTCCTAACCCTAGACCCCCTCGTCACGTATGTACGACCACGACACAGTTGGTGCTACACACGTGTCTGTACCTTACTCGACACACGTGCACGATGATTGTGTACACTATTTTCAGTTTTGTGTCATGTGGGTGATTGGACACGATTATGTCCAATTTGTGGACACTGGGACACACTCCCAACACTCTCTCACATGACACCAACATTATCTACCTACTGAATTAAAAATTAGCTACTATTTCTAAATCGAAATTGTGAATTTTCTATATCCCTGATACATGTAGACTGTCACTGAATTCTTGAGAATTCGAATGTGTTGACATATTTTGTATGACTAAATTATACTATTTTGTCATCCATATACATCTGGGGAGTAGCCCACACACTTGGATTTTATGATGGCATAGGATTTTGGGTTCGAAGTTGCATTGGGCATTTGAATTGCTTGAAATGATACACAGGCACACTGATACACTATGGTAAGTGTACACTTTCCATGTTAACAAACACCCTATCTACTGTTCCTATTGACCATATTTTACTAATTTCCAAATTCACACTGAGTTCATTTCCTAACACCCACATCCTCTACTGTTATCACTGATACACACAACCCCCTATCCTCTAACTGTCAACTGAGTTCCTAATACACGTGTACACACACACTTGACTGAGATTGACACACTGCAAACTGAGAACCAAATATTTATTTCACTTTGATTGTCCACACTGATTAACCTAAGAATACTACACTCACACACACATGAGATTAATGTCCTATACACACATATTGATTAAATCTGAGAACTGAGCCATAACACATACAAGTTACAAAAGCTGAGCACTATTACACTGTTAGCTAACACATTATATTACACACATTACTCTATTGTCTTCCTGTCAGTTTACACACTGTATGACCCACTGCTTTCACTCATTAAATCTGAGAATATCACACACTCATGTGTCACCCACACACGCACTAACCTATCCACCTATCTAACACTCTGTCACATTACACATGTACACACATTCATCTGAAAACTGAGGACACATGTACCACATGACACACACACACATGCATGATTTCCCCTATCTATCTACATGTATATTTATAATATAGATAACCTAATGTGATATATGTAATACAAAATAGATATTGCTTATTGATATATAAATAATGTGTAAATAGATACATGGAAATAGATATGTGAGTGTTGTCTAATATGTGAATAGGGCTCATGGCCTATGTAGTGTAGCCTATGGTATCCTAATGAGAAAGTCTTGTGTATATGGAGTATATCCATATAAGTTTAGTGTATTGTTAGACTAGTGTGACTTGTGTATGGTGTGTGCTTGCTAGGATAGTCTTGATTAGGCCTAGAAAGACTTGTTGGGCTAGGTTTGACCTAGTTGACCTAGTTTGACTAGAGTAGTTTGACTAGAGTTGACCAAGGGTTGACTTTAGACTAGATTGACCCCAAACATCATGTAGATGCATTGTAGCAGTCTATTTTATTATTTTAGACATGTAGTGACTTGTACTGTTCTATAGGAGACAGACACCACTCCTCGGACAATATATTCTCTTCAAATATTCAGGATACCCGGCGAGTACATTCTCTGATCATTTCATATCTTGTTTAGGATTATATTTCCTGCTTTAGATTACTTTACTTGATGCTGACACGTTGGTATCACAGATTAGTACTATATGGATCCCTTCATGAGATGTTATCTCCCTCGGGAGCATCAGATACTCTTGTCTCGTGTGTTTCACTTACATCATGTATCTCATGCTTCTATTATCATGAATATTCATGTATCAACTTGTGATTCCTGTACTCTCATGAATCACAGAGCCTTCACGAATCTTTTCATGAATCACTCTTGAATCACCCTTTATGGACAAAGTAGTATAGTCATGAATCACCTCTTTAGTATAGTCATGAATCACCCTGCAGCTGTTCACATATTTATCTTGTACTATGAATCACTAGTCACTGATTAGTTCTCTATTATATTGTAGATATTTACTTACAGTCTCTCTTTTTTATATCATGATTGTTCTTCAGTTTCATGTATCTTACTCTCTAGCATGATTATATTTCCTAACCTGTTATGATTTATTGAGATGTATTGTGCTTGCTCCTGTCCTGACTGGACCTGTTGAAAATATTACAGAGGGCGAGGCCGAGGTGTTCAGTTCCACATATTACGGGACTACCCTAGAGGACTGTTGTGACCTGGACTAGCAGCAGGACCCCTTAGCAGTGGATGACACTCCCTTAGTCTAGTATGTCTTTCATTATATTTACTCTAGATTACTGTATTTGGGATTTTGAGATGTTATCTGGATTTGTGTTATCTTAGACACTTAGACTTCTATCTGGTTGTATCTCTGTGGTTTTATTTTATTTCATATCTATCTATCTTTTATCGTATTTTACCTTAGATGTGATTGAGACTGTATTTGCTATGTCACCTCCATTCGGAGTGTATATACTGTACAGGTACCTTATATTGTTAGATGATTGACCTAGGACAGCGTTCTACCACCGACACTACGACATAGGCTGGACATACCCACTTCTTGTGCCCTTACTCTAGGGTACGGGTCGTGACACGTTTTTAGTGGTGGCCCATGCAGGTCGAGTTTATGTAGTGGTATTCGAACTAGAGTATCACTACAGCCTGCAGTAGGATTAGGATATATTTTTGAAGGTACTCAATCACAGTTAGGACTCCTTGAGAGATTCCTGGGACGGTCCTTGAGAATCTTATTTAAACTTCAATTTAAAATCCTTTCCCTTGTCTTGTTCGCTATTACTCCTTGATTATTGAATTTGATTTTGATGGATAGTTGTTGATTTTGATTTTTCTATCGAGATGAATTTTATGGCCTGAGTCATAATATTTTCTGATAACATATGTTGACGGGAATAACAGGGATGGTAAAACGTCTACTTGATTATGGAACCTGTAGTTTATTGTAACCATATTATCTGGCATTGAGAAACATAGAGACCTGACTTCGGATGTACGTATCTTGGTTATGAGATTTGGAATTTCTCGCAGCTATACTAGTCGGTATAGCGAGATTTCTAGACGACATGATTATAGAGGTAGATACCCCAGTTATGGAATCTATCGTTTATCGCAGCCTTGCTTACTGGCATGGCGAGGACTCTGAGTAACATGATTTTGGACAGAAGCATATGATTATCAGATTGTATCTTGAGAAGGTTTTTAAACATATCATCTCTATCGTACCCTTCTGTTGTTATAAATTGTATTCCATCATCAAATAACTTAGGAGTAAGGATATTTAGTTTTGTAGAGCTTATTCATATGTAGTTCTTTCATAGTGTAATGATATGATGATTTGTAGAGTGTCTGTACACTAGAGATGATAGTTAGCATTGGTATTAGAATAATAACCCATTGTAGATGATTCCCCTGTTATTTATAATACCTACCAGTTTTCATATAGGATGCTAGTCTACCTTACAGCCTTGATGATTTATTATTATTTTTCCTTATCCTTTCCAGTGTGGCACCCATGAACAGAGCCTGTCCTTGAGTGTAGATGTAGCTTCACCTGAGACTGAGGGTCTTCCTCTGCCTCCTATAGTGGTACCCCATACCATATTCTCGGGAGGGTTGTTTCCTGATGGAGCTCAGATATTCGGACTCTTCGGGATGTGTTGGAGACACAGAGAGTTCAGGCTGAGACCTTGAAGGAGCAGTATCCAGTTCCACCTAGAGCCTCAGAAGTACCCAGATTTCAACCTAGACCTTAGCATGTCTTTTGAGATAATTGACCCACATTGCTTGTATGTTTTGATACCTTGTGATTGCTTTGTGCGGTAGTATGACTAGAATGACTAGAAGGGAACCCTAGAAAGAGTATTCTAGGTAGACGAATATTCTTTCTGTGACTTTGATTTCTGGAACGTCAGGGATGTAAACCTTTGGAAACTTCCTTCATGAGTTTGTAGTAGACGAGATTATCTTCACCTTGATATATTATGTCTTGCTCAAACTTGTTCCCTTGTGCTACTTTCGTATCACAGCTTTCGGTCCAATTTAGGCCATTGACCATTCCCACTTTAATTATGATTATCATATGTACATTGACATGACTTTTAAATTAGGAGCACAAGATTAGTTGTTTTCTCAAAACCAACTTCACATGCATGACCTATACATGACACCCTACACCCATGACCTTCGTATCCTACTCGGACATGCCATCTTGTGCTTCATCATTATCGTACGACTTTTCTGACATATTAGACTCAGATACACAATTCACACTTCACTCTCTTGCAATTGACACGTCATTTCCTGCTACTTAGGCATATAACCTACAAATTTGATCATGTCCTGCATATAGACGAACTACTGTACTACCTTAGTATCCTGTATACCTGAAATGTCCACACAAATTGGCACTGTACTTTAGCACAGGCCCTGCACTTCACATAAAATTTCTTGTATATCCTGCAGTATATCATATTAACCATTGCATGTTCTCTTTACCTGATACTCTCATTAGTTTTACTGATACTCATCAAGTATTAGAACGTGAGACCATAGTCCTGACCATATCTCATCATCCTTCATAATTCAACCCCTTTTCATGATTTGCTCAGCCAATGTATGGTCCTGTCCCTATAGAGCTACCCACCATAGCTTCTTAGGTTCAACTTTTCCTCCCAACCTATATGTAGTGTCAGACTTCATTTCATTATAAGTTCTGACATTCACCACCTTTCATATATGCATTGGATGTCTTGCCTAACTTGCATTCTCCACTGCATGCAATGATTTGCATGCATCATTATACTGTACCGTGAAGCTTTATTCATTGCATCACTGCATCCACCCTGTTTTGTCTCACAAAAGGACATTAGTTGGGTATCAGTTCCAGTTTAGCCACTTAGACATTGTTCCAAGCCCTCTTATTTAAGTTCAGGTTGGGTGTTGTGCTCAGTCACACTATCTGTCTAAGGCATTGTCCTGCTTCCAGGGTTAACCACATTGCATGTCCTGCCCCTTTTGTTTTGGTTAAATTGCTGCTCGTGCTAGTAAACCTTCATGTTAGGCTAATGCTATGCATTGTGTATATATTATAGGGATATATGTGATAAGTAATATGGGTTAAGGGATTCTGGATATATTATATAGATTAGGCATATGAAATGGTTAGTCAATATGTATGCATAGATGATACACTTAGAATAGTGTGGGTTCTATGGGTTACATTAGAGATATATGGGGTATGTGAGGTATTCTAGAGTATGTGTTATGGTTAAGGGTTAGAAGTTATGAGTCTTGTTAAATGTAGAGTATACATGTGTATGTTTTGAACTTAGAATTTAGTTGGTCTTGATATTTTTTAGCACTATATTCTATTTTAGTCTAAACCCTAGATTAGCTATTGACCCAATAGTCCAAGTTGACTTAGTTGACCAGTTGTTGACCAAATGCTTGGATATTGACAAATTGACTAGTTGTTGACCAGTAGTTGACCATTGACTATGTTCGACTTAGTTTGACTGGAGATAGGATTAGATGTATGTTGATTATTTATTTGTTTGATCATGTTTGGTTATTTAGTAACTTGAGACCTTGTTTGGGTTTAGGTCAAAAACATGGTTTTTCTGAGGATATCTCCGACTCGTGGTACCATACGTTTTGGTGGAGGTGGGAAGCTTAGCCCGCGCTTCATCAGACCTTTCGTGATCAGCGGGAGAGTCGGTGATGTGACATACAGGCTAGACTTGCCACCTGAACTAGTGGGTGTCCACAACGTATTCCACATATCACAGTTGAGACGGCATGTGGATGATCCTAGCCATGTACTTGACCATTCGAAGATTGAGCTGGGACCTACTCTCAGTTATCCAGAGCAGCCAGTGGAGATTCTGGATCGCCGAGAGAAGGTACTGAGAAACCAGTTGATACCCTTGGTTCGCATCGTATGGAGGCATCATTCTCTAGGAGAGTCTACCTGGGAGCGGGAGGATGAGATACGTGAGCGATACCCATATTTTTTGGACCCTGAGGTATGATTGTCTATCCTTCTCATCAATTTAGTTTCGTCTTTTAATTTCGAGGACAAAATTATTTTAAGGAAGGTAGATTTGTCACAACCACATTTTAGCTTGAGTGTATTTTGGTCCTTTGGTGTTTTTTTGAATTTAATTTAATTTATTAAATTTGTGATTGATATCTTTGACTTTGACTTATAGAGACTTGTAGACTGACCTAGAAGCTAGCCCTAGCTATGGTGACTTGGTAGGCAATGGTGTGACCCTAGTCTAACTTAAGTTAACCCATTTCTAGTCATTTAGAACAAAGTTTGAAATAGGAGAATTTAGAATAGGTTCATGACTTGTGACTTAAGGACTTTGATTGCATGACTTATGTAATTAAGCCCATGGCCTACGAATTAAGCCCAAACCCTAGCTAAGCCACCAACGGCCGGCCACATCTAGGGTTTTCCACCCCTATTTAATGCCCCATTTCCTTGTTCTTGCCTCTTTTGTGCTCAACCAAGTTTTTAGAAGAAAAGGTAAATCCCCACTTTCCAAAATTTATAGTAAATCTATTTTAATCTTTTTTGACCCAAATCTTTTGCATATAATTATAATCAATCTCTACTTACTGATTATGGGGAGCAATTTCAGTTTTTGGGCTATTTAGGAGCATCTGGCTAGCAAGGAGGAACCCCCCATTTAAAGCTTTTTTTTGCTATTTGCACCTATAGGTAAAACTCCACAAATAGTTCTAATTTTCTATTTTCTTTGCATTTAGGGCTAGATCTAGGTGTCCCCTAGCTGTCCCTAAAGTTTGGGTTAATTTTGTGCCCATTTGGTGTCCGTATCGGACACGTGTCATAGTGTATAGGAAGGTATTTGATGAAATGCCACACTTGTGTATTCTTTATTAATTTTGTAATGTGTTTGATTGAATTTGTAGTGCTAGGTGTAGTATTTGATTTCGTGTCTTTGATCTGTGATTTTTGTGTCGTGTCGTGTCCACACGGGGACACGAACTTGCTGTTCTGGATAGCGTGCAATGTCCTCCCACTCGGGAACTAGAACTCGATGTACAGGACACGTGGTGACACAAAATTTGGTGGGAAGGATGGGACATTGTCTGTCATCATGCTCCCAAAATTTGGGAGCAAATGATGCATGACACGTGGTGCAATCCCGCCCACACTGGACACGCACTTTCGTGCATCGACAGAATACGCACACAGGCACACGACTGACACTGTGTTCGTGTCTCACATGGACACGTCCTAGACATGACCCAAGATGTCCTAACCCTAGACCCCCTCTACACGTGTGCACGATCACGACACAGTTGGTGCTACACACGTGTCTCTACCTCACTCGACACACGTGCACGATTCTTACGCATACTGTTTTTAGTTTTGTGTCGTAAGGGTGATTGGACACGATTGTGTCCTATTCGTGGACACTGGGACACACTGCCAACACTCTCTCACATGACACCAACATTACCTACCTACTGAATTAAAAATTAGCTACTATTTCTAAATCGAAATTGTGAATTTCCTATATCCCTGATACATGTAAACTGTCACTGAATTCCTGAGAATTTAAATGTATTGACATGTTTTGTTTGACTAAATTATACTATTTTGTCACCCATATACATCTGGGATTAGCCCACACACTTGGATTTTATGATGGCGTAGGATTTTGGGTTCGAAGTTGCATTGGGCTTTTGAATTGCTAGAAATGATACACAGGCACACTGATACACTATGGTAAGTGCACACTTTCCCTGTTAACAAATACCCTATCTACTATTCCTATTGACACAACACTGTGACACATTTCATAATTTCCTAATTCACACTGAGTTCATTTTCTAGCACCCACATTCTCTACTGTTATCACTGATACACACAACCCCCTATCCTCTAACTGTCAACTGAGTTCCTAGTACATGTGTACACACACACTTGACTGAGATTGACACACTGCAAACTGAGAACCAAATGTTCATTTCACTTTGATTGTCTACACTGATTAACCTTAGAATACTACACTCACACACACATGATATTAATGTCCTATACACACACATTGATTAAATCTGAGAACTGAGCCATAACACAAACAAGTTACAAAAGCTGAGCACTGTTACACTGTTAGCTAACACATTACATTAAACACATTACTCTATTATCTTTCTGTCAGTTTACACACTGTATGACCCACTGCTTTCACTCGTTAAATATGAGAATATCACACACTCATGTGTCACCCACACACACTAACCTATCCACCTATCAAACACTATGTCACATTACACAAGTACACACATTCATCTGAAAACTGAGGACACATGTACCACATGACACACACACATGCATGATTTCTCCTATCTATCTACATGTATATTTATAATATAGATAACCTAATGTGATATATGTAATACAAAATAGATATTGCTTATTGATATATAAATAATGTGTATATAGATACATGGAAATAGATATGTGAGTGTTGTCTAATATGTGAATAGGGCTCATGGCCTATGTAGTGTAGCCTTTGGTATCCTAATGAGAAAGTCTTGTGTATATGGAGTATATCCACATGAGTTTAGTGTATTGTTAGACTAGTGTAACTTGTGTATGGTGTTTGCTTGCTAGGATAGTCTTGGTTAGGCCTAGTAAGACTTGTTGGACTAGGTTTGACCTAGTTAGACTAGAGTAGTTTGACTAGAGTTGACCAAGGGTTGACTTTAGACTAGATTGATCCCAAACATCATGTAGATGCATTGTAGCAGTCGATTTTATTATTTTAGACATGTAGTGACTTGTACAGTTCTATAGGAGACAGACACCACTCCTCGGATAGTATATTCTCTTCAAAAATTCAGGATACCAGGCGAGTATATTCTCTGATCATTTCATATCTTGTTTAGGATTATATCTCTTGCTTTACATTACTTTACTTGATGCTGACACGTTGGTAACACGGATTAGTACTATATGGATCCCTTCATGAGATGTTATCTCCCTCGGGAGCATCAGATACTCTTGTCTCGTGTTTTTCACTTACATCTTGTATCTCATGCTTCTATTATCATGAATCTTCATGTATCAGGTTGTGATTCCTGTACTCTCATGAATCACAGAGCCTTCACGAATCTATTCATGAATCACTCTTGAATCACCCTTTATGGGCAAAGTATTATAGTCATGAATCACCTCTTTAGTATAGTCATGAATCACTCTCCAACTGTTCACATGTTTATCTTGTACACTGAATCACTAGTCATTGACTAGTTCTCTATTATATTGTAGATATTTACTTACAGTCTCTCTCTTTTATATTATGATTGTTCTTTAGTTTCATATATCTTACTCTCTAGCATGATTATATTTCCTAACCTGTTATGATTTGTTGAGATGTATTGTGCTCGCTCCTGTCCTGACTGGACCTCTTGAAAATCTTACAGAGGATGAGACCGAGGCGTTCTGTTCTACATATTACGGGACTACCCTAGAGGACTGTTGTGACCTGGACCAGCAGCAGGACCCCTTAGCAGTGGATGACACTCCCTTAGTCTAGGATGTCTTTCATTGTATTTACTCTGGATTACTGTATTTAGGATTTTGAGATGTTATCTGGATTTGTGTTATCTTAGACACTTAGACTTCTATCTAGTTGTATCTCTGTGGTTTTATTTCATTTCATATCAATCTATCTTTTTATTGTATTCTACCTTAGATGTGATTGAGACTGTATTTGCTATGTCACCTCCATTCGGAGTGTATATACTGTACAGGTACCTTATATTGTTAGATGATTGACCTAGGACAGCGTTCTACCGCCGATACTGTGGCATAGGCTGGACGTACCCACTTCTCGTGCCCTTACTCTAGGGTGCGGGTCGTGACAGTCTGATCAACCTATTGCACTTTTGTTCACTTTTCATATATCGTTCTACATGGATAGAGACATAGTTAAATTTGCCTCCTTCGCAATTGTCTTGGCGATCCTCTTTTGAAATTATTCAGTCGCCTTTGAACCACGTAATCGTATTCAATGTTATCTTTTTCGAACTCTATATTGCTTTCGCCCTTCATTTGTCTTAGAAGGACGAAAGCGCTTGTACTTAAATTCCCCTCTAGCTGTCATATCACTTATGACAATTACCACTCAATGTGGCTATATCCTCGTGTTAAACAATTCGTTCTTTTAACAATTATTTACGAAATATTTATTTATATATATATTATTAGGGTTAGAAATTTTTTCCAAGTATTTTTATGATTAAATATTAAAATATTTACTATATGATAAATGCAGAATATTTCTTTGTATATAATATATGGTTATAATCCTTTTCTAAATTATTTTTAATATTTTTGGAATGCTAGGATGTATATATAGGTGTATATTAGATATTAGAGATTCATATATAAATAGATATTGGATATTAATATATTAGATATTATACTACATATTCCTATATATAAATAGAGTTATATATATTTTTTTTTAAAAGGCAACGTGGATTCCTCTCCCCTCCAGGTCGAAATTGCGCCCAAACCCGCGTTCAAAGCAGGGATTATAATCCCGAATGGATTCGAATTCAAAAGTCCATCAATCGTTATCCGAATTCTTTCAAATCTCTTCCATTAAAGCACTGTTCCTCTCCCCCCCAGGTCGAAACCGCGCCCAAACCCGTGCTCAAAGCAGGGATTAGAATCCCGAATGGATTCGAATTCAAAAGTCCATCAATCGTTATCCGAATTCTTTCAAACTCTTCCAATCAAATCCTACTTAGGTTCTCCACCGATTAAACCTAATAATTGATATAAATCCTATCTAAATCCGATTAAAATCCTAGGGATCTAAATCAAGTATCACATATATATATATATATATATATATATATATATATATATATATATATGTAAGTTTTAACCGATAGAAGTTTTCATCGAAAACCCTTGAGAAATCTACTCGAGACGAACCCAGTCTTACCCCACGCAACCCCCTGCCCTAGGAGAACACCCCAGCCATCCCCGAACATCACGGAGATGCCAGAGCGCCGACGTCCTCCACCCGCACTCGCATGACACGGCTGCAGCAGGACCGTCAGGTACCCCTTTTCGACCTATATTTCTCCTATTATACTCAACAAAATATTAATCTACTTGATCCGATACGTAGCTTAGTTTACCAACTGTAACTCCTGTCAATTAGAATTTATTCTAATACAAGGAATCGGTCGAGAAATTCCTCCAAATATGACGAAAAACCTGGTT
Source organism: Iris pallida (assembly GCA_029216955.1). Lineage (NCBI taxonomy): Eukaryota > Viridiplantae > Streptophyta > Magnoliopsida > Asparagales > Iridaceae > Iris > Iris pallida. The sequence continues at coordinate 75,637 of JANAVB010007223.1, forward strand.
TCCAAAAATTGGAAACAGATCAAATTCAGTCCCAAAACCCTGACATGAGAGATAGAATTCAGTTGAATAGTAGCCTACTTGGAAAACGAATTATATAGAGTTACAGACAACCTATACAGCTAAATAAACCTTTAATTAGTTTTATTTCGAATTAAAACACCAGTTATTCCAGTATGAAAATCACGAAAAATTTAGTTTTCAAAACCTTAAAAACTTCGATACGAGGTCCATCCCGACTAATCGGATGACTCCGTCACAAAACTATCGACTTTGTGGACGTATGGACTTTGACAGAATTCAAATTGGTCGCGTGTGCGCGACGAATTTGACCCGTATCCGTTGAAGAACGCTATATCGACCTTTTTCCAAATTTTGCAATTACTTTGTGTACGTTTGTCATCTCAAGATAAAATTTGCGCCATCAGGACCATGTCATTTTTTTGGTCCTATGAGCCAAGTTTGGTCCAATTCTGAGACCGTTGACTTGATCATCGTTTTGCGGAGATCCGATTCAACGGGCGATTTTGTGCACGGCTCATCGAAATCCAAAATTGGACATATCGTTGAGTTCGTCCCAGAAAACCAAATTCGTGGACATGTAGTGTCACGCCCCGATTCCGTAGAATCGATAGTCGTCCCCCGGGCGTGATGCCGTGCAAGCCTAAGTTGCGCTCGCACAAGGCATAGTTATAAGGTTATCCGAAACACAACAACAAGAGAATGCGCAGAGTAAATTGAACACACATTATAGAGAAGGAAATTTAAGCTTTATTGATAATGAACATCATTTTACAGACTCGATACAAAGGTGCCGTACGAGCTTTTTACAAACTGACTCCATTACAAAATGAACGTCGACGAGATAGCCATTTCATGCATTTCATCCCTTGATTACAACTAGCATAACAAAACCACCTGGGATGACGGGAAGTCGCTCCATCTGTCTTCTTGGCCTTCGACAGCAGAGTCTTCAAAAGAGATTGGATCCAAACTTCGACCGCAAGGACGAAGCTTCAAAACACACGAGGGTAGCCTCCCTTCACGTGGCACGCTCCTCCTGATTTATCGCACCTGTAGAGAGAGCGAGGATCAGTACAATCAACATGTACTGGCGAGTGGCTAATTAATTTTCAGGCTCTCATTTGGTTCAAAATTTAGATAAACATTTACACAACTTGCTTTTCATGATCTTTCTAACCATCCTAGGTAATTTCATACGAAGCATTTGACGAAACATAACCCAAGTAAGTCACACCAGAATTTCCCTCGGCAGAGCGCGCCGTGCAACATAAAACATACCATCACCTTCCCTGTTAGTTGAATAACAATTTATATCAAGTGTTTGATGTGGAGGTCACTGGCATTAACTAGCCATCCTGGACATAGCCTGGTAATACGGGACCCTTGCAACGCAAGTAGCGAGCTCCGATGCAAGTCCCCGTCTTACCGATTGCTTCATACCCAGCTCGGCTATAACCTGTTTCTTCCTAGGCCGAGTCGGTCCCGTGGCCCCGAGTTGCCGCTCGAAGAAACCATCGCCCTTGTCGACAAGTTGTCCATGACCATGATAGGTTAACATGGTGTATTTTAGGATACCGTTGGGGCTTGTTATGTAATCAATTCATTTACTTGGTCGTTTTGCAGGCCTAAAATAATTCTATCTCTTTTCAACACAACTCATTTCTTTTTCACTTCTAACATATAGGACTTGTATTATGCAAGCGAATCATTCAATTTTAATATCATTACCCGAGTTCTCATTTTGAAATAGAGGGTCGAGACGAAGGAGGTCAGCCACTCACCTTGAGTTTACATCGGCGAGAGAACTTGTTGGTCGTGCTAGACGTCGCCTACGCGATTACCTGAAATCGCACAAGCAACCGATTAGAATACTGCATTATTCAAGGAGTTCGATAGGAAATGCGAGTTCGAAATGCAAGCCATGAAAACCATTGAAAACATTCACGAAAATGCATTCAGAAATCAAAGCCAAAACCAACGCGAGCGGCATAAAAAAAATAGAGCAACGGGAGGTCTCTCCCGACTCAGCCGCAGAGCCAATCCTCGAGGCGCAACCCGCTGAATATGGGACTTGGTTCCGAAGAAGACATTCCATAATGAGGAATGGATCTTAATTCAACCGTTCCCGTTCGATCGATTCGGTCGATCCCGACCTATCGGTCCCGACCGAATCGATAGCGACAGTGTTCCTTTCTCGCACACCCCATGGACAAAGTACGGGGCACGATGTAGGGGCGGGGCACTACACCATAACCAACTAAGACAAAATTTCATCCTCGAAACTTAAAAATAGAACCTACCTCTACGAGAACAATGAAGGAAACTTCTCTTTCATTTCTGACTCAAGCTCCCACGTCGACTCCTCGACCAAATGGTTTCTCCAGAGGACGCGGACTAGAGGAATAGCACGGTTGCGGAGAATTTTATCCTTGTGCTCCAAGATTTGTACCGGCTCTTCGACATATGATAAGTCCGCCTTCAGGTCCAGCTTACCCAAATCTACCATATGCCCCGGATCGTGCACGTACTTCCGCAATTACGAGACGTGGAAGACGTCATGTACCTCTGCCAATACAGGCGGCAAGGCGATTTGGTAAGCTACCGGGGCGACTCGCTTCAATATTTCGAACGGGCCAACAAATCTTGGGCTCAACTTTCCTTTCGCACCGAACCGGGAAACTCCACGCATAGGCATCACCTTCAAGAATACATGGTCGCCTTCCGAGAACTCGAGGGGGCGTCGGTGCGTGTCTGTAGCTCCCCTTCCCGGAAATCCTTAAATATTTTTTATTTATTATTATTTGATTTAAATGGGGATTAGTAGATTTTATAAATTATTTAGTTTATCATTACGGTAAATGATTTTTAGCCATTATTAGGAATTGGAGTACAAGATGACTAGAAATCGTGGCACGGATAGTGCAGTGACGTGCCTTGACTAGTGTATTAGCCATGCCAAGGGAGACCCAGCCATAAGTGAGTCCTAACTAGGAAAAACCATGCCAAGTTGCGACGTAACCCTTATCGAAGATTATTTATTTATTAATTATAATATTTAGTTTTAGGGAACCCGGTTGTACCAAACTAGTGCCAATTGGACCCAAACCAAGCCCAAGCCTATGTAGACATACTTTTAGGTATGTACAAATATTTCTAGCTTTTTGGGTAGACATAACGATATTCCTAAATATTTGACTATTTATACAAATGGGTATTATTGTTATTATTATTATTATTATTATTATTATTATTATTTAAATAGAGTTTTAGAATATTGGTACAATTTCCTAGGGCAAGATATGTCCACCAAGACTCTTTGGATTATCTGTGGATTATTGGTATTGTGGAGTTTATTTAGTGGGTTTATTGGTATATGTATAAACATAAATATTATATATGTATGGAAGTGAATGTATGTATATATAAATATTAAATACGTGTATAAGTGTTTGTATATATAGATAAATATATATTATATATGTGTATGTATAGAAGATATGTGTATACGTGTATATAGATAAATATATATATGTATGCATATATATATAGATGAATATATATACATATATATATATATATGTAAAATATATATATATATATATATATATATATATATATATATATATATATATATAGAGAGAGAGAGAGAGAGAGAGAGAGTATATATATAGAGAATATATATATATAGAGAATATATATATAGAGAATATATATATATAGAGAGAATATATATATATATATATATAGAATATATATATATTATACGTGTATATGTGTATATATTATTTAAATGTATAATATATGGGTGTATACGTGAATGTGTGTGTATACGTGTATATATATATATGTATTTATGTAAATAGGCTTATATATATATAATTATTTATGTGTATTCATGTATTTATATATATAAATATATATTATATATTCATGTATTTATATATATAAATATATATTATATTTATTTATGTATATGTGTATATATAAAAAAAATATATATATATAAGAGATAGAGAATAAGAAATAGAATAAAAAAAAATATAAGAGATAGAGAATAAGAAATAGAATAAGGAGCAACAGCTGAGTATCCCAAGCCCAGCCCTATAATCGGCCCACAGCCCAGCCTAATTCCGAGCAAAACTCCCAGCAGAGAAGTCCTTCCCCCCGTTCGAGTACTTATACTCGAGAGATAGGAGAGATCGAGAGCTGTTATTACAACAAAACCCTAGCCTAATGCCGCGCTACCACCCCTCCTTCTCTGGACGACCCCGCGTGCGCCCTCGGCGCCGCGACGTGTCGGCCGGCCGGAGAGCTCCGCGCGCGCGCGCGTGATTGAAACAGCAGCATGCAGCAACCAACCGTACTTCACGGTACGTTTTCTCCCCCGTCGTTTCATCGTTTTACGAACTACGAAATCCTACATAGAGCCAATATAACCCTCTCGAGATCCCCATGATTGGATCGAGATATAGCCCGACGACAAGTCAGGAAAATCGAACCCAAAAACTCGAAAAATCTGTCCTGAAACAGGACCGAAAGTAGTCCAATCACCCACCTTCGTCGATCGATTCTGATCGATCCCGTGACACATTAGAAAATCTATTTGAAGAGACTTTTAGACAACATGTAGGGCTTCGAATCCCTTCTTGCGGAATTTGAATTCATCGAATGAGCGTCGAGAAATCGAATTCCAAAGTTTTCCAAAAACCTGTTTTAAAAACATCGAAATTGTTCCACACGACGTGCGTCCCGCCAAACCGAACGACGTGGTCACGAACCGAAAGCATCGAAAGCTGCGTAACAGCTTCGTGGTCGTGTAGGCTTTGGCAGAATTCAAATTGGTCGCGTGTGCGCGACGAATTTGATGCATATCCGTCGAAATTCACCGTATCGTGCACTTTGCAAATTTTCCAATTACTTTGTGCACGCTCGTCAGATCGAGACGAAACTTGCGCCAATAGGACCGTATCATTTTTCTGGTCCTGTATGCCAAGTTTGGTCCGATTCTGAGACAGTTGACAAAATCGCTGTATCGCGGGCCCCACGGTACGACTCAACGGGTGATTTTGTGCACGGCCCGCCGGAATCCAACTCTGGACATACGGTTGGGTTCGTATCGGAAAACCGGATCCGTAGACATGTAGTTTGACGACTTTAGAGACCATTGACTCTGGCACGCTTTTCGGTGCATAGCGGATCCAACGGCGGACACCGATTTTGCCTGAAATTACCGTTTTGCCCCTGTATCCAGAATTGAACTTAAGGACAGGCAATCCTAGCTAATTTGACTATTCTGAGAACGTTGGTAATGTTTATTTCAGCTTTCGGAGACAGTTGTGATGACTTGGACTTTCTGACTTATTGATTGGAGGTACATTGTTGGTTCTTCGTGCAACCCCCAGGCAAGTATACCTTGCCTTTCTACACAGCTTTATTTACATGCACTGTCTATTATTTTATCCAGTTTTCTCATATTGTTTCCATGTATCTTTTCTATCAAGCTGGTATATTTTTATCATTGCTTTAGACAGTGTTCACAGTTAGCCTTGTGTCTTATTGGTCGTGCCTTGATTGAGTCGTGCCTCCGTGTCTTGAACCTTGAAGCTAACCTGCGAGTCTACGATAGGGACGAGGGTTAGTAGTTATTGGTCCACACCTACGAGTCCATGCTAGGGACGAGGGTGATGCTAGCCTGCGAGTCCACGATAGGGACGAGGGTTAGTAGTAGATGCTAGCCTGTGAGTCCACACAAGGGACGAGGGTTAGTAGTATAGGGATTACACCTGCGAGTCCACGCTAGGGACGAGGGTGATGCTAGCCTGCGAGTCCACACTAGGAACGAGGGTTAGTAGTAGATGCTAGCCTGCGAGTCCACACTAGGGACGAGGGTTAGCAGTATAGGGTTTACGCCTGCGAGTCCACACTTGGGACGAGGGTGATGCTAATCTGTGAGTCCACACTAGGGACGAGGATTAGTAGTTGTTCAAACCTGCGAGTCCACACTAGGGACGAGGGTTTGAGTATTTGTTTCGGTTATCCGTTGACATCTTGACATGAGTTCTCTAGTCCTTGTTCAGCAGTTCATTTTCGTGTAGACAGTATATAGATTCGTGCTTATTCATTACTCAGTTTTACTTGTTTGTCCTGTATTTTTCTCCATGCATAATAAACTGTTAGAAAGGCTCATTTTTATGTATCTTGCTAGTCCTCTGAGGACCTGATGATCTCTTCAGGTTTAGCGACTACATGGAGTTAGTTAGCAGAGCAGGATGATAGAGGATTGCGATGTATGATACAGGTATTTGTTTGTGTTATTTCTTTATTATCATCTCGTGCTTTATATTCCATACCATGATATACTCTGCTTATTTATAGGCTCATATCATTCTTAGAGTCTAATCGAACAATATGCTAATAGGCTGCAGACCACGACCCATACTTGTTCATTCTTGTTTATATGATTCATGTGGATTGAGATATAGTTAGATTAGATATGATACCATGACCTTGACAGCGTTTACGTATTCGAGTCAGGCTGGAGTCCGTTCGATACGTAGCTGGGCTTGGACATGCTTCGTATCCGAAAAGCGGGTGCGGGTCGTGACAAGTTTTTGTGGTGGCCCATGCAGGTCAGAGCATATCGTATCGGTTACGTAACTGTACTGATACGAGCCTGCGACAATGACGAACCCTTAGGAATCTCAATCCACTCTGCTTTTAAAATTCTCCTAGAAATTCTCTACGTCCTTGAAAACTCCAAATTTGCTCTCGATTATACTTCCTTGCTTCATGTGCCATTGATTCTCGTCCCTTTTATTTCGGGGTGACGAATAATCGTGCTGACTAGGATTTACCAAAAATTCTTAAATTATTGTATAATATTGCATGATTATTGAATGTTTGGTTGTTTATGGATATGAGGGAGTATAGATGCCATATGCCTAGGTATCTGCTGGTAGAATTGTTAGCACCTAGTTAGAAGATCATAAGACATTAGTAACCGTGTTTTGAGGAGTACCGTGACCAAAGGTGGGTAGAAGTCCTCCAGTATTCGGAGTTATAAAATAGCTAAGGAGGATTATAGAATATATTTGAGAAATTAAATTTTGGGAGATTAAGGTAATAGTAGACTTTGAATTTAAGGGATGGTCATGAATTAGAATTTCGAGGACGAAATTATTTTTAAGGTGGGTAGATTTGTAGCTCCCCTTCCCGGAAATCCTTAAATATTTTTTTATTTATTATTATTTGATTTAAATGGGGATTAGTAGATTTTATAAATTATTTAGTTTATTATTATGGTAAATGATTTTTTAGCCATTATTAGGAATTGGAGTACAAGGTGACTAGAAATCGTGGCACGGATAGTGCAGTGACGTGCCTTGACTAGTGTATTAGCCATGCCAAGGGAGACCCAGCCATAAGTGAGTCCTAACTAGGAAAAACCATGCCAAGTTGCGACGTAACCCTTATCGAAGATTATTTATTTATTAATTATAATATTTAGTTTTAGGGAACCCGGTTGTACCAAACTAGTGCAAATTGGACCCAAACCAAGCCCAAGCCTATGTAGACATATTTTTAGGTATGTACAAATATTTCTAGCTTTTTGGGTAGACTTAACGATATTCCTAAATATTTGATTATTTATACAAATGGGTATTATTATTATTATTATTATTATTATTATTATTATTGTTATTATTTAAATAGAGTTTTAGAATATTGGTATAATTTCCTAGGGCCAGATATGTCCACCAAGACTCTTTGGATTATCTGTGGATTATTGGTATTATGGAGTTTATTTAGTGGGTTTATTGGTATATGTATAAATATAAATATTATATATGTGTGGAAGTGAATGTATGTATATATAAATATTAAATACGTGTATAAGTGTTTGTATATATAGATAAATATATATTATATATGTGTATGTATAGAAGATATGTGTATACGTGTATATAGATAAATATATATATGTATGCATATATATATATATATATATATATATATATATATATATAGATGAATATATATATATATATATATATATATATATATATATATATATATATATATATATATAGAGAGAGAGAGAGAGAGAGAGAGAGAGAGAGAGAGAGAGAGAGAGAGAGAGAGAGTATATATATTGAGAATATATATATATAGAGAATATATATAGAGAATATATATATAGAGAATATACATATATATATATAGAATATATATATATTATACGTGTACATGTGTATATATTATTTAAATGTATAATATATGGGTGTATACGTGAATGTGTGTGTATACGTGTATATATATATGTATTTATGTAAATAGGCTTTTATATATATATAATTATTTATGTGTATTCATGTATTTATATATATAAATATATATTATATATTCATGTATTTATATATATAAATATATATTATATGTATTTATGTATATGTGTATATATATATATATATATATATATATATATATATATATATATATATATAAAATATATATATATATATATATATATATATATATATATATATATATATATATATATATATGTATATATATATAAGAGATAGAGAATAAGAAATAGAATAAGGAGCAACAGCTGAGTATCCCAAGCCCAGCCCTGTAATCGGCCCACAGCCCAGCCTAATTCCGAGCAAAACTTCCAGCAGAGAAGTCCTTCCCCCCGTTCGAGTACTTATACTCGAGAGATAGGAGAGATCGAGAGCTGTTATTTCAACAAAACCCTAGCCTAATGCCGCGCTACCACCCCTCCTCCTCTGGGCGACCCCGCGTGCGCCCTCGGCGCCGCCACACGCCATCCGGCCGGAGAGCTCCGCGCGCGTACAGGCGCGGGTGCGCGCGCACACGTGATTGAAACAACAGCATACAGCAACCAACCGCACTTCGCGGTACGTTTTCTCCCCCGTCGTTTCATCGTTTTACGAACTACGAAATCCTACATAGAGCCAATATAACCCTCTCAAGATCCCCATGATTGGATCGAGATATAGCCCGACGACAAGTCAGGAAAATCGAACCCAAAAACCCGAAAAATCTGTCCCGAAATAGGACCGAAAGCAGTCCAATCAACCACCTTCGTCGATCGATTCTGATCGATCCCGTGACACATTAGAAAATCTATTTGAAGATACTTTTAGACAACATGTAGGGCTTCGAATCCCTTCTTGCGGAATTTGAATTCATCGACTGAGCGTCGAGAAATCGAATTCTAAAGTTTCCCAAAAACCCGTTTTAAAAACATCGAAATTGTTCCACACGACGTGCGTCCCGCCAAATCGGACGACGTGGTCGCGAACCGAAAGCATCGAAAGCTGCGTAACGGCTTCGTGGTCGTGTGGGCTTTGGTGGAATTCAAATTGGTCGCGTGTGCGCGACGAATTTGATGCGTATCCGTCGAAATTCACCGTATCGAGCACTTTGCAAATTCTCCAATTACTTTGTGCACGCTTGTTAGATCGAGACAAAACTTGCGCCAACAGGACCGTATCACTTTTCTGGTCCTGTATGCCAAGTTTGGTCCGATTCTGAGACAGTTGACAAAATCGCTGTATCTTGGGCCCCACGGTACGACTCAACGGGTGATTTTGTGCACGGCCCGTCGGAATCCAACTCTGAACATACGGTTGGGTTCGTATCGGAAAATCGGATCCGTAGACATGTAGTTTGACGACTTTAGAGACTATTAACTCTAGCACGCTTTTCGGTGCAAAGCGGGTCCAACGGCGGACACCGATTTTGCCTGGAATTACTGTTTTGCCCCTGTGTCCAGAATTGAACTTAAGGACAGGCAATCCTAGCTAATTTGACTATTCTGAGAATGTTGGTAATGTTTATTTCAGCTTTCGGAGACAGTTGTGATGACTTGGACTTTCTGACTTATTGATTGGAGTTACATTGTTGGTTCTTCGTGCAACCCCCAGGCAAGTATACCTTGCCTTTCTACACAGCTTTATTTACATGCACTGTCTATTATTTTATCTAGTTTTCTCATATTATTGCCATGTATCTTTTCTATCAAGCTGGTATATTTTTATCATTGCTTTAGACAGTGTTCACAGTTAGCCTTGTGTCTTATTGGTCGTGCCTTGATTGAGTCGTGCCTCCGTGTCTTGAACCTTGAAGCTAACCTGCGAGTCCATGATAGGGATGAGGGTTAGTAGTTATTGGTCCACACCTGCGAGTCCACGCTAGGGACGAGGGTGATGCTAGCCTGCGAGTCCACGATAGGGACGAGGGTTAGTAGTAGATGCTAGCCTGCGAGTCCACACTAGGGACGAGGGTTAGTAGTATAGGGATTACACTTGCGAGTCCACGCTATGGACGAGGTGATGCTAGCCTGCGAGTCCACACTAGGGACGAGGGTTAGCAGTATAGGGTTTACGCCTGCGAGTCCACACTAGGGACGAGGGTGATGCTAATCTGTGAGTCCACACTAGGGACGAGGATTAGTAGTTGTTCAAACCTGCGAGTCCACACTAGGGACGAGGGTTTGAGTATTTGTTTCGGTTATTCGTTGACATCTTGACATGAGTTCTCTAGTCCTTGTTCAACAGTTCATTTTCGTGTAGACAGTGTATAGATTCATGCTTATTCATTACTGAGTTTTACTTGTTTGTCCTTCATTTTTCTCCATGCATAATAAACTGTTAGAAAGGCTCGTTTTTATGTATCTTGCTAGTCCTCTGAGGACCTGATGATCTCTTCAGGTTTAGCGACTACATGGAGTTAGTTAGCAGAGCAGGATGATAGAGGATTGCGATGTATGATACAGGTATTTGTTTGTATTATTTCTTTATTATCATCTCGTGCTTTATATTCCATACCATGATATACTCTGCTTATTTATAGGCTCATATCATTCTTAGAGTCTAATCGAACAATATGCTAATGGACTACAGACCACGACCCATACTTGTTCATTCTTGTTTATATGATTCATGTGGATTGAGATATAGTTAGATTAGATATGATACCATGACCTTGACAGCGTTTACGTATTCGAGTCGGGATGGAGTCTGTTCGATACGTAGCTGGGCTTGGACATGCTTCGTTTCCGAAAAGCAGGTGCGGGTCGTGACAGTGTCGGCATAGCTTTTCTGCCGACTTTGTTCTATCTTCAATCTTTCTCGTATCAACTTGACCTTCTGCACAGTCTGCTCCACCAGCTCCAGACCAAGTATCTGTCGTTCCCCGACTTCATCCCAGCAAATGGGCGATCCACACTTCCGGCCGTACAAAGCTTTATACGGCGCCATTTGGATGCTGGACTGATAGCTGTTGTTGTATGCAAACTCGGCCAGCGGTAGATGGACATCCCAACTTGACTTCAAGTCGATCGCACAGAGTCGTAACATGTCTTCGAGAATTTGGTTCACCCGCTCTGTTTGGCCGTCAGTCTGAGGATGATAAGCTGAGCTGAACTTCAACTTGGTCCCCAGTGCTGAATGAAGACTACTCCAGAAGCGCGCTACGAACCGTCCATCCCGATCAGAGACGATAGAAACTGGGATCCCGTGCAGCCGTACTATTTTATCAAGGTATATCTGAGCAAGGCGGTCGACGCTCCAAGTAACTTTGATGGCGATAAAGTGCGCTGACTTGGTTAGCCGATCGACGATGACCCAGACGGCGTCGTTTCCCTGCGGCATCCTCGGCAAGCCAACAACGAAGTCCATAGTGACGTGATACCACTTCCACTCTGGAATGGCGAGGTTCTGCATCTCCCCGCCCGGTCGCTGGTGCTCGGCTTTGACTTGCTGACAGGCCATACATTTTGACACAAAGAGCGCTACGTCCCTCTTCATGTCGTGCCACCAAAAGACAATGCGGAGGTCCTTATACATCTTGGTGCTGCCAGGATGCAAGGAATATTTTGCATAATACGCCTCCGACATTATCTCGTTTCTAAGTTCTGTATCGTCCGGTACGCATAGCCGTCCCTTCATGCGCAACACTCCCGACTCGTCCTCTACAAAGTCGAACATTTTCCCTATCGATCTCAGCTTCCGCATCTTCTCCAGGTAGGGGTCGTCCTTCTGTGCAGACTTGATCCTCTCCAGTAGGCTCGGTTCCACCCGTAGTTGCGCTAGTTTCACGTCTCTGAAACGAACTCGGAGTTCAATGCCCATTCCTTCCAAGTCACACAGCAGTTTATCGTTGATGCATAACGAAGCTAAGTACTTCCGGCTCAGCGCATCCGCTACCACATTTCCCTTGTCCGGCGTGTAGTCGATTGATAAGTCATAGTCTTTGATTAGTTCGAGCCATCGCCTCTGCCACAAATTTAGTTCTTTCTGGGTGAAGAGATACTTGAGGCTTTTGTGGTCCGTATAAATCCTGTACGCCATGCCATAGAGATAGTGACGCCACAGCTTCAACGCGAACACAATTGCCGCTAGTTCTAGGTCGTGCGTGGGGTAGTTCTTCTCGTGCGGCTTCAACTGCCGTGAAGCAAAAGATATCACCTTATCCCGCTGCATGAGCACATACCCCAAGCCCTGGCCAGAAGCATCGCTGAAGATTTGAAATCCCTCCGTCCCGTCAGAAAGAGCAAGTATCGGGGCCAAAACGAGCCTTTGTTTGAGCTCCTGGAAGGAAGCTTCGCAGTCGTCTGACCACTTGAATGCGACTCCTTTCTGGGTAAGGCGAGTCAACGGTGATGCGATCTTCGCGAAGTCCTTCACGAAGCGTCGGTAGTATCCCGCCAAGCCTAGGAAGCTTCGAATTTTGCTAACTGATGCGGGCCGTTTCCAATCAGCAACTGTCTCGACTTTCTTCGGATCGACTGCGATGCCCGCGGCGGAGATGATGTGTCCAAGGAATGAGATGCTGTTCAGCCAGAACTCGTACTTGCTCATCTTCGCGTACAACTGATTCTCTCAAAAGGTTTGGAGTACCGTCCGCAGATGCTCTGCATGTTGTGCTCGATCCTTCGAGTAGACGAGGATGTCGTCGATGAAGACTACTACGAACTTGTCAACGAACGGACGAAACACCCGATTCATTAGATCCATGAAGACGACAGGGGCGTTTGTCAGACCGAACGGCATTACCAAGAACTCGTAGTGGCCGTAACGAGTGCGGAAGGCAGACTTCGGCACGTCATCTGGCTTGACTTTGAGTTGGTGGTAACCCGATCGTAGATCAATCTTCGAAAACACCGTTGCACCTTGGAGCTGGTCGAACAAGTCATCGATACGGGGTAGGGGGTATTTGTTTCGGACGGTGGCTTTATTCAATTCCCGATAGTCGATGCAGAGTCGCATCGATCTATCCTTATTCTTCACGAACAGCACGGGCGCACCCCACGGTGAGACACTCGGACGGATAAACCCTCTGTCGAGCAATTCCTGAAGTTGTGCCTTCAATTCTTTCAATTCTGCAAGGGCCATTCTATACGGAGCCTTCGAGATCGGCCGGGTGTCGGGGAATGTGTTGATGGTGAACTCTATTTCTCGATCGGGCGACATGCCGGGTAGCTCGTCCGGGAACACGTCTGGGAATTCTGCCATAATGTTGGTCTGACCCGCGTTTGCACTATCCTGTCGCATGTCTCGAACGGAAGCTAGATAGCCTTCGCACCCGGAATGCAGCATCCGTCGAACAGATATTGCGGAGATCACCATGCATGTCGGCGACGCCACACCACATGAGTAGCAGAATTCAGGCACTCCAGGCATACATAATGTGACCTTCTTTTCAGCGCAGTCTATGGTTGCGTTGCACGGCCCGAGCCAATCCATTCCCAGAATGATGTCAAAGTCCTTCATATCTAGAACTATCACATCCAGACCGATCTTTTGACCGCCGATACAGATAATCCCGCCGGCGCAAGCTAAGTTTGTGAGAATTGGTGTGCCCGAAGGTGTGCTTACGCTAAGGTCAAGATCTAATGATATTACAGGAAATTTGTGCTCGGCGGCAAAGTCCGTCGATATAAAACTATACGAAGCGCCTGAATCAAATAGTACACGAGCAGGCACATTATTGAAATTTAGTATACCTGTCACGACCGTATCTGATGCATGCACTTCGTCTCGAGTCATGGCGTAGACGCGGCCCTGGGCATTGGGGCGACGGTCTTGGCCATTTTGCGGTGCAGGTTGATGGGTTCGAGACGCTGGAACTTGATTCCCTGGACGGTGTTGTTGGGGCGCCATTGGACGGTGTTGTTGGGGTGCCGTTGGGTTCGGTCTGGTCGGACATTCAGCACGATTGTGGCCCTTCTTGCCACAGTTCCATCATCCTTCCTCTGGTATCGGGCAATCGATGATAGTGTGTCCGGACCGACGACAACGGATGCAGTAAGGCCATGGATTACGCCCTTTATACCCGCCTTGTTGCCCATTGTTTGGATGCTTGGTCATATTGTTTCCTCCCACGTGGCTAGGGCATTTGTGATTGTATGTATGCACAGCGCCGACAGTACCTGGAGGGTATTGGCTTTCAAGGTGGAGGGCGTGGTTGAGAGACTCCCCCATCCTTTGGTATTTTGGAACAGACACATGGGCGTAAATAGATGGCCGTAGGCCCACTTCGAACCGTCGAGCACGACTCGCCAGGGAGGGTAGGAATTCTCCAGCAAACTTGGCTAACTTGTTGAACTCTGCTGCGTACTGCCGCACCGTCATATTCCCTTGCCTTAGCTGCATAAATTCATTCTCCTTATCTTGTCGAATAGCTTCGGGAAGGTACTCGATCTCTAACGCCTCTCGGAAGGTGGCCCAAGATATTGCCGCTGTCTCATTATCGCGTCTGATTGCTCGCTTTTGCATGGCCCACCAGTCGTGCGCGTTCAATCGGAGTAGAAGTTGAGCGCATGCGACTTTCTTGGACTCATCGACACCCAGAAGCTCGAACCGGTCTTCTAACTCCTCCAGCCAATCGATCGCCAATGAAGGGTCTTCAGTACCGTAAAAAAAAGTACGGAAGCTCTTTGTGAATTTTGACACGTCGAAGTTGAAGCTTCTCGGTGCCGCAGACATAAGCTCGGGTACCTCCGGTTCGACTTCACTTTGTCTGGCCGTAGGCTCGGTCACGGTAGGAGTTGTCGCAGAGTTGTTGTTGTTGGCCACTACTGTCTGTACAATCTGCTGAAGAGTATCAAGCTGCTTCTGCTGTAACTTGAATTGTGCATCGAATCGGGCCTCGAAATGGGTCTGGCGTGCCTCTACCTCCCGTCGATGTGCCTCTGTCTCCCGTCGATGTTGCTCATTCAGGTGTTGATTCTCCTGAGCTTGTTGTTGTTGCGCTTCCAGCATGCGCAACATCCGTTCCATGGCATCGTTAGAGGGTCCGGGCCTCGAGCTACTCGAGCCGCTCGAAGCACTTTCTTCGTTCAATGCCACGTTCAATGCCACGTTCACCGCCACACCTTCTGGGATTTTGAAGGTAGAAATACATTAGTCACAAAACTTATTACAGACTCCTCGCATGGAACGACATATCTTATCGACACGAGACCAACGATTTGAGACTATAAACTCGACACTAGAGGCCAAGGACGTAAAGCCGTGCTCTGATACCAATATGACACGCCCCGATTCCGTAGAATCGATAGACGTCCCCCGGGCGTGATGCCGTGCAAGCCTAAGGTGCGCTCGTACAAGGCATAGTTATAAGGTTATCCAAAACACAACAACAAGAGAATGCGCAGAGTAAATTGAACACACATTATAGAGAAGGAAATTTAAGTTTTATTGATAATGAACATCATTTTACAAACTCGATACAAAGGCGCCGCATGGGCTTTTTACAAACTGACTCTATTACAAAATGAACGTCGACGAGATAGCCATTCCATGCATTTCATCCCTTGATTACAACTAGCATAACAATACCACCTGGGATGACGGGAAGTCGCTCCATCTGTCTTCTTGGCCTTCGACAGCGGAGTCTTCAAAAGAGATTGGATCCAAACTTTGACCGCAAGGACGAAGCTTTAAAACACACGAGCGTAGCCTCCCTTCACGTGGCACGCTCCTCCTGATTTATCGCACCTGTAGAGAGAGCGAGGATCAGTACAATCAACATGTACTGGCGAGTGGCTAATTAATTTCCAGGCTCTCATTTGGTTCAAGAATTTAGATAAACATTTACACAAATTGCTTTTCATGATCTTTCTAACCATCCTAGGTAATTTCATACGAAGCATTTGACGAAACATAACCCAAGTAAGTTACACCAGAATTTCCCTCGGCAGAGTGCACCGTGCAACATAAAACATACCATCACCTTCCCTGTTAGTTGAATAATAATTTATATCAAGTGTTTGATGTGGAGGTCACTGGCATTAACTAGCCATCCTGGACATAGCCTGGTAATACGGGACCCTTGCAACGCAAGTAGCGAGCTCCGGTGCAAGTCCCTGTCTTACCGGTTGCTTCATACCCAGCTCGGCTATAACCTGTTTCTTCCTAGGCCAAGTCGGTCCCGTGGCCCCGGGTTGTCGCTCGAAGAAACCATCACCCTTGTCGACAAGTTGTCCATGACCATGATAGGTTAACATGGTGTATTTTAGGATACCGTTGGAGCTTGTTATGTAATCAATTCATTTACTTGGTCGTTTTGTAGGCCTAAAATAATTCTATCTCTTTTCAACACAAATCATTTCTTTTTCACTTCTAACATACAGGACTTTATTATGCAAGCGAATCATTCAATTTTAATATTATTACCCGAGTTCTCATTTTGAAATAGAGGGTCGAGACGAAGGAGGTCAGCCACTCACCTTGAGTTTACTTCGGCGAGAGAACTTGTTGGTCGCGCTAGACGTCGCCTACGTGATTACATGAAATCGCACAAGCAACCGATTAGAACACTGCATTATTCAAGGAGTTCGATAGGAAATATGAGTTCGAAATGCAAGCCATGAAAACCATCGAAAACATTCATGAAAACGTATTAAGAAAACAAAGCCAAAACCAACGCAAGCGGCGTGAAAAAAATAGAGCAACGGAAGGTCTCTCCCGACTCAGCCACAGAGCCAATCCTCGAGGCACAACCCGCTGAATATGGGACTTGGTTCCGAAGAAGACATTCCATAATGAGGAATGGATCTTAATTCAACCGTTCCCGTTCGATCGACTCGGACGATCCCGTCCTATCGGTCCCGACCGAATCGATAGCGACAGTGTTCCTTTCTCGTGCACCCCATGGACAAAGTACAGGGCACGATGTAGGGGCGGGGCACTACATGTAGTTTGATGACTTTAGAGACCTTAGATACTGGCACACGTTTTGGTACAAAGCGGGTCCAACGACGGGCATTATTTTGACCCAAAATTATGATTTTGTCCCTGTTCTGAAATTGGGCTTTCGGACAGGCATTTCCTAGATATATCTTTTACACCTAAAATGTTGGTGATGTTTGTTTCTGCATCAGGGGACATTTGCGGAGGTTCCACCCTTGTTGCTTCTTCTCACTTGTCGATTTCATCTACTTGACGTCTTCAAAACACCATCCAACCACCAGGTAAGTATACCTTGCTAATTTTTTGTCATATTATTTATTTTCAGCATTTATTTACTTTGTTTCATTTTTTAGTTTTATTTGTTATAAACTAAGCATCCAAGTCACACTTGGACGCAAGCGACTCTATTTGTCATTTTTCTATTGCTTTATTTTATTTGATGCATGTTGACCTAGTTTTAGCGGACTACCTTCTTATCGTGGGATATCCTTATATCTCCATTGGCCATGACACTTACACTACATGATTTGAGACATTATGCTAGGGGGACGACTTGCATAATGACTGGCCATCTTTATGTAAGAAGTCGTATGACGGTGTAATGACCATGGTTTGTATTACGTATTTTGGTATACGTGTACGTATTTTTGACTCATATTGTATATCTCATCGCATGATGTATTTGGCATTTTATTGCTTGATTCGGTTCGGCTTGTTTGGCTTGGTTCGGTTGGTGAACCAAACCCCTACCTACCACCACCACCTTCATTTATATCCCACCAAACATTTCTCTCTCCTCATTAACTCTTCTTCTTCCCAACCATTACTTTTCCACCAACCTGAGAGAGGAAGGTGTAGGTAAGTGCATATTGTTTCATGGAGGAATTTCATTTTTATTGTTCCACTGTCTTCCTCATGTGTTCCTAATCCACTTTAGTACTTAGCATTTTTAATTTCAGTGGTTAATTTCTTGTAGATTTAGCTTTGTGGTATTTTTGGTTTTCATGAGTTTTGATCTATCAAACCTGCATATATTTGCTATTTGATGGTTCCATGAGGTAGAGAATTCCATTTTACCCAAATTTGACCAACGGGAGTCTGGATTTGGGTTCCTATTGTTGTTTGGTGGAGCATAGAGGCCATGGTATTTTCTATGGACATGTTCTCTGTGGAAGCCATTAATTGCACTTTTGGCCGCATGAGCATTTCTTAGCTCTGAGCCGTATGGCCATTTAATTAAATATTTAATTGAATTGGCCGCATGCGCATTTCTTAGCTCTGAGCCGCATGGCCATTTAATTGAATATTTAATTGAATTGGCCGCATGAGCATTTCTTAGCTCTGAGCTGCATGGCCATTTGATTGAATATTTAATTGAGTTGGCTGCATAGGCTCAATGCATAGCTGGCCGCATGGCCAATTGCATTTTGCATGCATTTGCATGCATTAGCTTGCATGTTTATATATTTAATTAGCTTGTATGCTTATATATTTAATTAGTTTGCATGCTTATATATTTAATTAGTTTGCATGCTTATATATTTAATTAGCTTGCATGCTTATATATTTTTGTTGGCCGTATGGCCTGTGCAAGCGTTTGCATGCATGCGGCTCAATGCATTTGCCATTTAACTATTATATGCTTGCTGCTTGCATGCTTATATATTTTGTTGGCCGCATATGGCCATTGGCAATTGTAGCCGCATATGGCTATTGGCAATTGTAGCCGCATATGGCCATTGCCAATTGTAGCCCCATATGGCTATTGCCAATTGTAGCTGCATATGGACATTGCCAATTGCTTAGCCGTATATGGCCATTGCCAATTATTCAGCCGCATATGGCCAAGTAAATGGTGGACCGCATATGGCCAAGTGAGCCGCATGGCCTTAGCTTAACTTGCATGGCCATTTAATTAATAATTTGGCCGCATGGCCGACGTAATAATTTTGGCCGCATACAATATTTAATTTCTAGCCACATGGCTTATATATAAAGCACTTGTCTTATGGCCCCCACCTCATCCACTCTTGGCCACATGGCCAATTTATCATTCTTGGCCGCATGCAGCAAATGTGTGCTGGCCGCATATTGTTTAGTCACAACATTTATTGGCTGGCCGTATGGCAATTTAATGTAGCAGTTTTTTCTGAGCCGCATGAGTCCTCCACAGCCCTTGCCCCTGTTAATATTTAATTACCACATGTATGCTTGTGCCATATTAATTTTTCCCTGACATGATGGTGACCCGTTGTGGTGCACTTTTGACACTTTTGACATGACTTGATAGTGGCCCGACGTGGCGCACTCCTGACATTGAACATGACATGATATATATTTTGAAGGCTGTTGCGACGGCTAGCATGTCATGACAAGATTAAATGGCCTGGACACCGTGGATGATTGTGTTTGTACAACTGAACCGGTAATGTTTGTATCATGTCTAGGACAGGGATCCCTGAGTACCACGGTCAGGGGTACCTACTGTAAATGGCTAAGGCTAATAACTAGATAATTTAGTAGTCATGAGAGATTTGTCCAGTTACAGACGATCCCGTTATCCCGACCACCATTGTTGGACTTGCAGCCTGCCGACGAGTAGGGCACAAGTCTAGATTCACTGATATATGGAAAAGAACGAGGCACTGCTTAATGAACACAAGTCGTCTGGATAACCTGGATTAGCTGCAGGGCTTGTGGCTGGAGGAACATCTCACTGCATGTTGCTAGTAACTAAGGCTTGTGATAACCCTAGTTAGCTAATGTAGAAAGCCGTAGTCACTAATTTGTCGGGATCGATTGTATGGTGTAGTTTCAGTGCTCGATTATTGCAGGCTTGATCGCATGATTGTCACTTTTAACAATAAAGATCAGAGGCTAAGTTCTGTTCAGGTGAAGGGTTACAACTCCGGTCCTTATTTGGTTTAAGGGTTGTAACCTGGCTCCCGGAGCAGTTCTGAGTCCTCTCTTCGTTTATTGTCTTATTGCACCCCACGTCATGCTTGTTATGTTTTAGTTTACTAACAAGATTTGGGGACGGAGTTCTATTCAGGTGAAGGGTTACAACCCCGGTCCTTATTTGGTTTAAGGGTTGTGACCTTGCTACTTGAATGGTTACCTCGTACTCTGTTATGACTGTTGTTATTCTCTTATTATCAAGCTCTTTTTTAACTGCTTTTAATATTTAATTTTGATATGTTGGTTTTAGTTCTTAAGTGAAGCTTCCTTTGTGGCACTTGCTCTTTCTAGTATCTGACCCAGCTGGTTTTTATGGCCAGATTTTGGAGCAGCTCCAGTGGATCTACCGACCTTCCAACTCAATGGTGACCACCAGGCGTAACCAGGGCAACGAGTAGGTTTATTTTTTTTTCTCTCCCACTCTATTGTAAAATTCTTATTTTGAGGCCTTTAGTCGGCGAGCACCTGTTAGCTCGTATTGCATATCTTATTACTGTCTGCCTACAGGCTGTAACATGATTGACAGATCCTATGGTTGATCATGTATGATTAAACTCTTGCTAGTCCTCACATTTTGTAACGACTAGCTTCATGATCAACTGAATATGTAATGGTTGGGATGCCTTACTATTGTATATTTGGTGATCTTACATCTTGTAACTTTACTTGCTTGCTTGAGGTTGAGACATTTAGGTTTGTTATTGACCATAGGAGACTGATGGATTGTAGTTAAACCCTCATATATCTAGATTCCATTTCATTATACGTAGCTGGCTATGTGTGCCGCCGCTCTACAGTATTCTGGTTCTGGGGCGTTACATGGTTTAAGTGGTGGCCCATGCAGGTCTTATAAATCAAGATATGTAAGGGTTTACCGAATAGATGTCTCAATCAGCACTCGCCCTTGATCTCTGCCTGTATCTTCTAATCCTTGAGATTCTCGACCTGATCACATGCTTGTATCGTTGATCTGTCTTGGTCCTTCCTTATTGTTCCCTATGTCGTCTTCTTCAGCGGCATTGTTCCTGGTCCTGTCGACCAGCAAGGCGAAGCACCTCCCGTGGCCCAGCAGCAACAAGAAGATCAGGCTCAGTACTCAGGAGCAGCCTCCAGGGTCATGCCTCCCGGAGATCGAGAACCCCCGGTACAGCCAGCCCAGCCCGCAAGGCAGGATGATGGAGCCTTGGTTGGACTTATCAGGGAGTTGCTTGCATCGCAGGATCGTCGAGGAGATGCCTTGCATCAGGCAGTGGCAGATGCTCTGGGAAGAGGTGGACATAATGGGAACAGTACAGCGAACAGTTTCAAGTGCCTGAACCCTCCATTCTTCGATGGCAGCGAAGATGTTATCGCTACTGATGCGTGGCTTTAGGACACAGTGGTGATATTGGAGGCAGCTAAGACCCCAGAAGATGAAAAGGTGGCCGTAGTGCGCCTGCAGTTATTGGATCTAGCCCGCAGCTGGTGGACGGTGCAGACCGTTGAACTAGTGGTGCCTATTGCCTGGACAGTATTTCGTGAGAGATTCCGGACCAAGTACTTCGATGCTGTAGCTCGGTACGATCTACAGACCAGGTTCACCAATTTGAAGCAGATGGGCAGGACGGTCGATAGGTATGCGACCGAGTTTTCCAGGCTTAGTCGGTTTTCTCCCACCTTGGTGGCGATGTCAACCCCTTGACCAATTTTATCCCCTTAAATATATATTTTTAATATTTATTTTATTTTATTTAATTATTTTGTCTCATAGATTGGTTATGCTTTACAATTGTTTTATTTGAAATGTCAACAAAGGGACCCAGGCGTAAATAGAAGAAATTCAGGGGCTGATGTGCAAAAGTTTCAAATTCAAATATTCTTAACCGAACACTTATCCCCTGTATTCAAATCCAGTTTTGAAATAGGGATAAACCTTCACCAAAGCTTAGATAAGAAAAAATCAAACACTTTCCATCTCCTCCAATCCGATCACAAAGGAGTATATATATATTATACAGAGGCTTGGCCGACCCAAAACTCCTCGACGAACCCTAGAAGTCGTATTGTCCCTGTTGTAAGAACAACATAGGAGGAGGAAGAGGAGGATTAGTCAAGTTCCTGTTTCAATCCAAGTTAATCATATTTACAACTACACTTGTAGATTACTGTCATCTACCAAGCATGAGATTATGACTTGTAGGTGTTTGTAATTATGCTAATAAGGTGTCTGTCCATCTTCATCACAGAACCTGTCACAGGGAGTTTATATGAATCATTGGGGAATTATGTGTAATGGCTAATAGGGTGTGGTGTCAATACAAATATAAGTATCACAGGACGTTTTAGTTGTGTAAGATTGATGTACCAGTGTTGTACATGACAATAGAGGGCGTGTTCGACAGGAACTAGAGATATGGGTAGACTTCAGTTAAACTTCCGAAGGATTTTGATGTTAGATTGACATTGGGGTATGGGAATACCAGAGTTGGGGACTAGTTGTCCTGTGATGGGCCAAGTGTGATTGATGTATCAGATGTACTGATACATCAATACCTGGTTGTGTACAGGGAAAAACAGCAAGCCTGTATGGTCCCTAGATGCCTCCCCTGTCTTCTCCTTTGTTCAGGTGTAACCAGCAGGGTAATATGTTCAATAGATCATGGGTGGTGCCCTATTGTTCAATGGGAGATTCAGTCTAGTAGGGGACCACAACCAAGCTTCTAGGGAACCATTATTTCTTGTTCATGATTGTTATATGTGAACTTCCTTCTGATGATTGTTATTTTTATTCTTTTCTTGCTTCACAAAGAAAATAAAACAAGCTACAGGGATTCATAGGAAACTCTTCTTCAACAAACTATATGGAAATGTTTGTCTGAGGTTATCCACAATAATGTGAACCACATGCAACTATAATAACAAGAAAGCCTTTATCCAAGTCTTTGGGATCAATTATATTTCTCCACTTGGCTCTATTAAAGGCCATCTCCTCAGTTATTTTGCTTTAGCTTCAAGGATATGGTGCAACCACATCAATTTTCATCTATGTTATGCTTAAAATGTCTCATCTCATCACCTAGTCTTGGTTACAAGCTCAGATAAATAAGACTTGAATTAGGTATAACTAATAGCCAATCTAGAACCTCATCTGATCTATAAGTGATATGGATCAATGTGAATTGCTTGATGCCATTTCTAAATAGGCATAGTTCATATTTTGTATTCCTTTAGTAACAGTCGTAATTGCATGATACTACTGAAGATCATGCAACTCACACATGGTTAGCTTTATATTACTTTATAAAAATATTTATCTGTGATATATATTGTATAATACATATTGAGAAGACACCGGAGCTAATTCCAGAGGGCACAAATCCATACTGGTCAAAGGTTGTCTTGGGTAGTTCGTTCACTAAAACGGGAACAAAAGAGACCATTGCTGGATTCAGTGATTATTCGAAGGACCCCAGGATTGTTCCATATTTGTTTTTAGTGGCCTACTTCTATGGTACAGATAACGTGACAGGTTAATAGGTGCCCTTGTTAACTGAGAAGTATTGGAAACTTATAGAGGATGAGTACCCACAGGCTTCTAATACCTAGGTAATAGGGAGTAACCATTGGGGTGCCTGGGTTGTACCTGGCTTAAAGCCTAAACCGGGTGCAGGACTCCACTTGGCATTGTGCCCTGCTCCAATATCCTTTTTTGAATATAGGACAGTTTAACTGGTATGAAATACCCAGGTAATGCAGTCACATGGGTACCCATATTCAATGCCTAGGACTCCAGGAAGTGGTATACACCATGGCATATAAGGCAAGGATGTAAATGACATGTACATTTGGTTATAGAGCTACACCCAAAGCAAACTAGAGTAGCCTGGGACAGGAAACATCAAACAGACAGCCCAAGCCAGGTGTCTGTAGTGAACAAGGTTTGCACAATAGGGTGGTATGTAGGTACTGACTCACCTAGGATGATTAGCTTTAGTTCAACCAGTCTAGAGGACCAACACACAGGTAGGGACTATAAGAGAGGAGTCTTGTATTCATCAGAATAGTGACAGGAACCCAAGCCTCCCTTATATCCGAGGACTCCTAATGAAGCCCTATAAGCTTGAACTACAAGTAGAGGTATCAAAGCCTTGTGGAGATATAGGGGTAACAATGGAGTATGAGTATTTACCCTATGTACAGGAACTTGAGGATGGAAAGACAGGAATCAAATGTGTTGTTAGGACAGAAAACCTGAACAGGGGAAGCTTCAGTAAATGAAGGGTTAAAATTGTAAATTGACCTGGTAACTAGGTTGTCAGTGTCTAGATGAAGCTTGGAATGGTTGTGACCTCTTTGATTTCTGTCACTCAAGGTCCTGTTACCACATGGGTGCAACTATGGAA
Organism: Iris pallida; assembly: GCA_029216955.1. Classification (NCBI taxonomy): domain Eukaryota; kingdom Viridiplantae; phylum Streptophyta; class Magnoliopsida; order Asparagales; family Iridaceae; genus Iris; species Iris pallida. The sequence continues at coordinate 100,226 of JANAVB010007223.1, forward strand.
CCACTATGTTTCCTTGACCAGTTAGTAAAGAAGTTAGGTATACATGTTCTATGGGGTGAAGCTCATGCTAAATCATTCACATAGATCACATACCTAGTAGATGAGCCTAAAAGCCAGTAAATACACACCAGGGGTATAAACCATCAATAGGTAGACTACTAGGATGAGGATTAAGGATATTAAAACCAACAGAGTGAATTAGCAGATTAAAATGCAAGTCCTTTATATCAAATTGTGTCTTGACTCCGTGATTCATTAAATAGGTTTCTTGGATCTCGATTTGGATCATAACCATACCAGCAGCTCAGGACCTAAGGCAAGTATACCTTGCCTTTCTACACAGCTTTATTTACATGCACTGTCTTTTTATTATTATCTAGTTTTTCTCGTATTCTTGACATATATCTTTTATATCCTGCTTGTGTAGTTGTATCATTGCTTTGTAGACCGTGTTCACAGTTAGCTCTGCGTCTTATTGGTCGTGTTTACTTGTGCCTTGATTGAGTCGTGTCATGAGTCGAGAAGTCGTGAACTGAATTGCTTTTCCTCCGTGTCTTGAAATCTTGAAACTAACCTGCGAGTCCACAATAGGGACGAGGGTTAGTAGTTATCTGTATCTTAAGCTAACCTGCGAGTCCACAATAGGGACGAGGGTTAGTAGTTATTGGTCCACACCTGCGAGCCCACAATAAGGGCGAGGGTGATGCTAACCTGCGAGTCCACATTAGGGACGAGGGTTAGTAGTTGTTCAAACCTGCGAGTCCACACTAGGGACGAGGGTTTGAGTATTCGATTTGGTTATCCATGACATCTTGACATGAGTTCTCTCGTCCTTGTTCAGCAGTTCATGTATGTGTAGACAGTGTATAGATTCGTGCTTTATTCATTGCTCAGTTTTACTTGTTTATTTTTGTATTTTTCTCCATGCATAATAAACTGTTAGAAAGGCTCGTTTTTATGTATCTTGCTAGTCCTCCGAGGACCTGATGATCTCTTAAGGTTAGCCGAGTTGAGCCAGGAGCAGTCGAGTGGATTTGAGTTAGCATCAGATCGCAGTACTTGCAGTTGAGGTGATCTAGATTAGCAGTTTTTATCCAGTTAGTCACTTCTTGTATTTCTCTATTTTTTCGTCTATTGGTAGTGGATTTGTGTCCACCGGACGTGACATTGATTCTTGATATTCAGTTATATTCATTATTGTTCAGTTTTATGTCTTTTCATGGATCTTGACTGTGATATGATTATTTTCTGTGGATGAGATATAGTTTACCATGAGATTCTAGATTACCGTAACTTGTGTATATTAGACAGCGTACTACCGCCGACACTGCGGCGTAGGCTGGGCTTGGATACGTCTTTTATCCGAAAGCGGGTACGGGTCGTGACAAGTTTTTTTGGTGGCCCATGCAGGTCTACGTTAATCACTTCGGTTACGTCACTGTACCGTTGTGAGCCTGCGAATAGGATTAGGCACTTAGGATCTCATCCACATGTCTTGACTCCTTGTTAATCCTTAATCCTTGATTTCATTGAATCCTTGATTTGCATCCTTCTTGAAATTTTGTTCAACGGCTAAAGTGTTTTCCGTGTTACAGTTAAGATGGCAGAAATTTTCAGTAGATTATAGCAATGGCATAGATACTATGATTTATTTTGATTTGCGAGTATTCGCAATAAATTGATAGTAGACTATTCATTCTAGTAATCATGACTCATTTAAATTTTGAGGACGAAATTTGTTTAAGGGGGTAGAGTTGTCAAACCCCTTGACCAATTTTATCCCCTTATATATATATTTTTATTATTTATTTTATTTTATTTAATTATTTTGTCTCATAGATTGGTTATGCTTTACAATTGTTTTATTTGAAATGTCAACAAAGGGACCCAGGAGTAAATAGAAGAAATTCAAGGGCTGATGTGCAAAAGTTTCAAATTCAAATATTCTTTAAAACCGAACACTTATCCCCTGTATTCAAATCCAGTTTTGAAATAGGGATAAACCTTCACCAAAGCTTAGATAAGAAGAAATCAAACACTTTCCATCTCCTCCAATCCGATCACAAAGGAATATATATATTATACAGAGGCTTGGCCGACCCAAAACTCCTCGACGAACCCTAGAAGTCGTATTGTCCCTGTCGCAAGAACAATATAGGAGGAGGAAGAGGAGGAGTAGTCAAGTTCCTGTTTCAATCCAAGGTAATCATATTTACAACTACACTTGTAGATTACTATCATCTGCCAAGCATGAGATTACGACTTGTAGGTGTTTGTATTTACGCTAATAAGGTGTCTGTCCATCTTCATCACAGAACCTATCACAGGGAGTGTATATGAATCATTGGGGAATTATGTGTAATGGCTAATAGGGTGTGGTATCAATGCAAATATAAGTATCACAGGACGTTTTAGTTGTGTAAGATTGATGTACCAGTGTTGTACACGACAATAGAGGGTGTGTTCAACAGAAAGTAGAGATATGGGTAGACATCAGTTAAACTTCCTAAGGATTTTGATGTTAGATTGACATTGGGGTATGAGAATACCAGAGTTGGGGACTAGTTGTCCTGTGATGGGCCAAGTGTGATTGATGTATCAGATGTACTGATACATCAGTACCTGGTTGTGTACAGGGGAAAACCAGCAAGCCTGTATGGTCCCTAGATGCCTCTCCTGTCTTCTCCTTTGTTCAGGTGTAACCAGCAGGGTAATAGGTTCAATAGATCATGGGTGGTGCCCTATTGTTCAATGGAAGATTCAATCCAGTAGGGGACCACAACCAAGCTTCTAGGGAACCGTTATTTCTTGTTCATGATTGTTATATGTGAACTTCCTTCTAATGTTTGTTATTTTTATTCTTTTCTTGCTTCACATAGAAAATGAAACAAGCTACAGGGATTCATAGGATACTCTTCTTCAACAAACTATATGGAAATGTTTGTCTGAGGTTATCCACAATAATGTGAACCACATGCAACTATAATAACAAGAAAGCCTTTATCCAAGTCTTTGGGATCAATTATATGAGTGAAATTTCTCCACTTGGCTCTATTAAAGGCCATCTCCTCAGTTATTTTGCTTTAGCTTCAAGGATATGGTGCAACCATATCAATTTCCATCTATGTTATGCTTAAAATGTCTCATCTCATCACTTAGTCATGGTTACAAGCTCAGATAAATAAGACTTGAATTAGGTATAACTAATAGCCAATCTAGAACCTCATCTGATCTATAAGTGATATGCATCAATGTTAATTGCTTGATGCCATTTCGAAATAGGCATAGTTCATATTTTGTATTCCTTTAGTAATAGTCGTAATTGCATGATACCACTGAAGATCATGCAACTCATACATGGTTAGCTTTACATTACTTCATAAAAATATTTATCTGTGATATATATTGTATAATACATATTGAGAAGACACCGGAGCTAATTCCAGAGGGCACAAATCCATACTGGTCAAAGGGTGTCTTGGGTAGTTCGTTCACTAAAACGGGAACAAAAGAGACCATTGCTGGATTCAGTGATTATTCAAAGGACCCCAGGATTGTTCCATGTTTGTTTCTAGTGGCCTACTTCTATGGTACATATAATGTGACAGGTTAAAAGGTGCTCTTGTTAACTGAGAAGTATTGGAAACTCATAGAGGATGAGTACCTACAGGCTTCTAATACCTGGGAAATAGGGAGTAACCATTGGGGTGCCTGGGTTGTATCTGGCTTAAAGCCTAAACCGGGTGCAGGACTCCACTTGGCATTGTGCCCTGCTCCCATATCCTTTTTTGAATATAGGACAGTTTTACTGGTATGAAATACCCAGGTAATGCAGTCACGTGGGTACCCATGTTGAATGCCTAGGACTCCAGGAAGTGGTATACCACATGACATATAAGGCAAGTATGTAAATGACATGTACATTTGGTTATAGAGCTACCCCCAAAGCAAACTAGAGTAGCCTGGGACTGGGAACATCAAACAGACAACCCAAGCCAGGTGTCTGCAATGAACAAGGTTTGCACAATAGGGTGGTATGTAGGTACTGACTCACCTAGGATGATTAGCTTTAGTTCAACCAGTCTAGAGGACCAACACACAGGTAGGGACTGTAAGAGAGGAGTCTTGTATTCATCAAAAGAGTGACAGGAACCCAAGCCTCCCTTATATCAGAGGACTCCTAATAAAGCCCTATATGCTTGAACTACAAGTAGAGGTATCAAAGCCATGTGGAGATATAGGGGTAACAATGGAGTATGAGTATTTACCCCATATACAGGAACTTGAGGATGGAAAGACAGGAATCAAATGTGCTGTTAGGACAGAAAACCTGAACAGGGGAAGCTTCAGTAAATGAAGGGTTAAAAATGCAAATTGACTTGGTAACTAGGGTGTCAGTATCTAGATGAAGCCTGGAATGGTTGTGACCTCTTTGATTTCTGTCACTCAAGGTCCTGTTACCACATGGGTGCAACCATGAAACCACTATGTTTCTTTGACCAGTTAGTAAAGAGGTTAGGTATACATGTTCTATGGGGTGAAGCTCATGCTAAATCATTCACATAGATCACATACCTAGTAGATGAGCCTAAAATCTAGTAAATACACACCAGGGGTATAAACCATCAACAGGTAGACTACTAGGATGAGGATTAAGGATACTAAAACCAACAGAGTGAATTAGTAGATTAAAATACAAAACTTTTATATCAAGTTGTGTCTTGACCCTGTGATTCATTAAATAGGTTCCTTGGATCTCGATTTGGATCATAACCATACCAGTAGCTCAGGACCTAAGGCAAGTATACCTTGCCTTTCTACACAACTTTATTTACATGCACTGTCTTTTTATTATTATCCATTTTTTTCGTATTCTTGACATGTATCTTTCATATCCTGGTTGTGTAGTTATATAATTGCTTTGTAGTCCGTGTTCACAGTTAGCTCTGCGTCTTATTGGTTGTGTTTACTTGTGCCTTGATTGAGTCATGTCATGAGTCGAGAAGTCATGAACTGAATTGCTTTACCTCCGTGTCTTGAAATCTTGAAACTAACCTGCGAGTCCACAATAGGGACGAGGGTTAGTAGTTATCTGTGTCTTAAGCTAACCTGCGAGTCCACAATAGGGACGAGGGTTAGTAGTTATTGGTCCACACCTGCGAGCCCACACTAGGGGCGAGGGTGATGCTAAACTGCGAGTCCACACTAGGGATGAGGGTTAGTAGTTGTTCAAACCTGCGAGTCCACACTAGGGACGAGGGTTTAAGTATTCTATTTGGTTATCCGTGACATCTTGATATGAGTTCTCTTGTCCTCATTCAGCAGTTCATGTATGTGTAGACATTGTATAGATTCGTGCTTTATTCATTGCTCAGTTTTACTTGTTTATTTTTGTATTTTTCTCCATACATAATAAACTGTTAGAAAGGCCCATTTTTATGTATCTTACTAGTCCTCTGAGGACCTGATGATCTCTTCAGGTTAGCCAAGTTGAGCCAGGAGCAGTCGAGTAGATTTGAGTTAGCATCAGATCGCAGTACTTGTAGTTTAGGTGGTCTAGATTAGTAGATTTTATCCAGTTAGTCACTTCTTATATTTCTCTATTTTTTGTCTATTAGTAGTGGATTTGTATCCACCAGACGTGACATTGATTCTTGATATTCAGTTATATTCATTATTGTTCAGTTTTATGCCTTTTCATAGATCTTGACTGTGACATGATTATTTTCTGTGGATGAGATATAGTTTACCATGATATTCTAGATTGACGTGACTTGTGTATATTAGACAGCATACTACCGCCGACACTGCGGCATAGGCTGGGCTTGGACACGTCTTGTATCCGGAAGCGGGTGCGGGTCGTGACAGGCGATCGAGTTCGATAGAGCCCAGCGGTTTCAGCAGGGACTCCACCTAGAGATTTTGCTGGCAGTGGAGCAGTTTGAGCATCAGACTTTTGATGCGGTATTGAGGGCAGCTAGGAGGCATGAGTATATCTTCCGGATGATTGTGGACAGGACCAGAGGTCGAAAGCGATCTCACGGCCAGATGAATCAGTCGTCAGCCCCAGCCCCGGCAGCTAGGGCTTTGACCATTGGAGCTCCGAGAATGACAACTTCAGTTACGTTGGTTCAACATTCAACCCCAACGTATCCTCAGCAGCAGAAGCAGAAGCAATCTTCCCCCATGGGCTGCTCTTATTGTGGAAAGCCTGGATATGTTGTTTCAGAATGTCGCAAGGCTCGAGGATTGTGTTTGCTTTGTGGAGCGCCGGACCACAAGGTAGGGTCCTGCCCGTTCAGGACTGACTCATCACCAGCTATGACCAGTTCATCAGTTAGGGGACCAGCCCCAGTACCAGTCCAGCAGCAGTTTTCATCCCCGAGGTCGTTGCCGACGCAGACCCAAGCTTTTCAGCAGCAAAGGCCTCAGCAGTATGCCCAGGCACAAGTTAAGAATAGGCAGAGAGGATTCCAGAAGAGAGGGCCGACACCCAGAGGACATGGTCAAGTGTTGGCTTTAACCATAGGAGAAGAAGGAGTGGCGCCATGTGAGGTAGTAGCAGGTACTATTCTCATCAATACCTTTTCAGCTTCAGTGTTATTTGACTCTGGTGCAACGCATTCATTTATGTCGACACGATTCATGACACGGATAGGATTGGAGCCCCAGTCATTATCAGTAATGCTCAATATACTTACTGGTAACGATCTTGTGGGAGTAGATAGAGTGTTTTCCTCGTGTCGAATCGTGGTTAGCGATAGAGAGTTTCCCGTTAGGCTGATAGAATTCCCGATGGCCGATTATAATGTGGTCTTAGGAATGGATTGGCTGAGGGGCCAGTATGCCAGGATAGACTGCCATATTGGCAGAGTTGTTTTTAGCATTTCAGGTGAGCCGAAGTTTTCCTTTTTTCGAGGGAAAGTTGAACCTTCTCCTCCAATATTGCGGATGGCCGTAGCAGCAGTACAGTTACCCCAGATAGTCGAGGAATTTCCAAATATTTTCCCGGAAGAGCTTTCAGGAATGCTGCCAGAGCGAGAGATCGAGTTTACTATCGACTTGATTCCCGGGACAACACTAGTGTCAGAGAGAGTCTACAGGATGGCGCCGTCAGAATTGGAGATATTGTATAAGATGATTGAAGAACTCAGAACAAAGGGATTCATTCGTGCTAGTGGATTGCCTTGGGGAGCTCCGATGCTTCTTGTGAAAAAGAAGGATGGTACGTCCAGATTATATGTTGACTATCGTACCTTGAACTCAGTGACAATCAAGAACAGATATCCTCTCCCAAGGATAGATTACTTGTTTGATCAACTCAGCGGAGCGACAGTATTTTCGAAGATTGATTTACGGTCAGGATACCACCAGATCAGAGTCAGAGAGCAGGATATCCCGAAGTAGCTTTTAGATCTAGATATGGACATTGGAAGTTCCTTGTTATGCCCTTTGGAGCGACCAATGCGCCAGCTGTATTCATGGACCTCATGAATCGTATCTTCATGCCTTATTTGGATCAGTTCGTGATCGTATTTGTAGAAGCATGGAAAATATTGCTTTTAGTCCCACATCGGAAAGGAGAAGAAGAAAGGGCTCACTCCATTCTATAAATAGAGCCCCCTTACCTCCTTTGAAAAGGGCACCGACTTCTCATCCCTCCCTCCAAACTTGGACTCTTCCTATTACGCACCTTCGGGTGCTAAGTCAAAGAAGTCCAGGGCAGCGCGGGCTCATCGAGCTCAGTCAGCTGTCCCAACCTCTGACCATCAAGAGCGTCCCGATAAGCCGGCCTCTGATGGAAAGTTGTACAGAACTGTCCGTGTCCAGCCCCCGGCAACAAACGAACAGAGTGGTTCTCAAGAGTCCCCCAACAAAGATCGAGGGTAAGTGTTTTCACTAGGCCCACATCGGGGAGCAAATATGATACCTACGCACTCGTATACTCGGGATACCCGGGCCCACAAAGCGAGTGCACAGGTTGATCGAGACATTCCTCATGCGAGTCATGAGACGTCCTTCATGCGGCTCGGTCATGAGACATTCCTCATGCGGCTCGGTCATGAGACGTCCTTCATGTGGCTCGGCTATGAGACGTCTCTCATGCGGCTCGGTCATGGGACATTCCTTATGCGGCTCGGTCATGAGACGTCCTTCATACGGCTCGGTCATGAAACATTCTTCATGCGGCACAGAACCCAGGATGCTTCATGCGGCTCAAAATTTCTGGGAGCTTCATGCGGCCCAGATACAACATGCGGCTCAAAAGCTCGAAGAGTCTCATGCGGCTCGGATAGTTCCATGCGGCCCAGAAAGAAGCCACGTGGCCTTCAACAGTTTCTCTCTACATTCGGCCGCATTTAATGCCCCGACGGCTGCTTTGACAAATGATAGCTCTGACATAAAGACGCAATGATGACTCTGTCATAATGACAGACTCTTCGGGAAAAGAAGAAAATCTCTGACCCGAGCCGTCAGAAGTCCTAGATTGCCACGTGGCAAGTCTCATGCGGCTTCAATGGAGAACAGCTTCATGCGGTTCACTGAGAAGTCACCCTATATGACCAGTAGAAATCAGCCATATGCAGCCCACCGAGAGCCCAGTCCCTGCGGCTCAACACAACGCTGTCTTATGCGGCTCGCAGAGACTATGCATATGCGGCTCATTGAGAGTTCATCCCCTGCGGCTCAATAAAGCATTGTCCTATGCGGCTCACGAAGATTATCTCCCTGCGATTCAAGTGTTGCCTATCCTATGCGGCTCTGGCAGGACCCACAATTAAAACACGTGGCATCGGATCAATCAAGGATTCAACCGAATCCCAACAAATATATTTGACATCCTCGTCATAATTACTGAGATCAGGGCATATCATTTATCATCAAGCCAACGGGACACGTGGCGAGCAATCGGATATTGGCAGAATCTATCATGGAGATTTAAAGCAGTTAACATTAATTGCTCAGAAGATTCGGTGCTATCCTCATTAATGGCCGAGATTCATTATAATCAGGATCAAGGGTTCAGATAGATTGAAGGAGCGCCGACATTCCAAACAAATGATCATTAGCGAACCCTAATGATCATACCCCACTCTTATAAATAGCCAGCATCATTTCTTTGCACAGGAGAGGTCGGCAACAAAAAGAATAAAAAAAAGAAGAAGAGAGAGATATACACAGAGAGAGCTCCCCCTTTTCTTGATAATCACAGAGAGGGAGAAGCCAGGAGAGCAACCCGAGGAGAGTAAGAAGTGCCTTTCTTCGTCAACGCCGAGCAGATCTTCCCCGAGCCAAGGCTGCATACCGATCGTCCAAGGAGTAAGGCAGAGCGGCCGTCGCTTTCCCGAGCCTCTATCGTCACCCCCCAGAATTAAAAATAAACAATCGTACTTAGTCTGCTGTACCTAGGTTTTCGTCCCTAGGCTTTCTTTGTACGAGCGAGTTTGTATTGTGAGTCTAAGTTCAGTCCTCCGATAATTGTTCTGTTCTTTTACAATCAATGGCAAACACGATGGCGACTCTGCTGGGGACTAACTTCTCCATGGCTGAGGAGTTGGTGACGCAATCGGATACAGCCAAACTTGGCTCCACACAACAGAAGATGGTCGTCCGCTTCGACCAACAGACGTTCGAAGAGATGCTCTCTGAAGGCAGCGCTGGCCCGGTCCAGAATCGCACCCGCACCATGAAGGCTCGCAAAGAGTGGAGGCCAAAGTCATTTGCTCCTCCCCAAGCCCTCGATGGGATACCCTCGGTCGCTCAAGACGGCGAGAAAGACTCTCCTGCGGCCCCACTTCAGATCGCAGACACCTGTGCTGTCCCCAAGTCCGGCAGAAGAAAACACTATGATGCTGGACTTGCAGGGGCAAAGAGGGTCTCTGCTCAACCTGAACCGCAGAGGGGTATTAGCCGCAGAAAGAAAATCCATGCGGCCACAACCGTCAACCACATGAAGAAAACTCATGCGGCCACTTCTGTCAGCCGCATAACTTATGCAGCTACAGTTCCCAACCGCATGGATGAGATTCATGCAGCTAGTAAAGTCAACCGCTTGCAGAAAACCCATGCGGCCACAGATGCCAACCGCATGCAGACAGCCTGCACGGCCGTGACTCCTAACCGCATAAGAACTCGTCCCACAACAGAAGACAGTCGCATACAGATAGCCTGCACGGCACCCAACGCTAGCCGCATAGCGTCTCTACCACACTTCTCTCGATCAGTTTTCGACCGACTCTCATGCGGTCCTAACTCTGATCACTTTCTGGATGAAAATCCAGACTCTGTGATACCTAATGTGGACTCTTCCTATTACGCACCCACAAGTGCTAAAAAAAAAAAGTCTAGGGCAGCGCGGGCTCATCAAGTCCAGACAGCTGCCCCAACCTCTGACTATCGGGGCGTCCCACTGAGTATCACGCGGGCCTCTGACGGGAAGTTGTATAAAACCACTAGAGTCCAGCCCCCGGCGACAAACGGACAAAGTGGTTCCTCTGACCTGCGTGAAGCTATCCTCCACAAACGCAAGGAAAGAGAAGGAGCCTCAGTGTGCAGAGAGTCCTCACAGGGACGTCACTGCACCCAGATTATCATCAACTGTTGTTGCAACAACACGGCAGTAACGGAAGACCGGCCATCCGCCTTCCAAAGATTACAACATCCGAGCTCGGAAGACGAGGCACCTCCCGTTGCCTCCTGCAATTCCGCGCGGAAAGTCCCCGTTGAGGGGAGAGGGAAGAAGACAAGCATCTCCAGCCCAAAGGTGTTAACTATTGCAGCTAAGAAGCCGTCGTCTAAAGGATTATCCTCTACTGGAGTATTCCAACACACCCGTTCAAAGACGAAAACTGCTGCAGTAGGAAGTTCGCCGTCTACGTCATTGGGGGTCGTCGGAACTGGGGGTAGCACTCCTCCAAACCTCCACGACAACCCGACATTCCAAGAAGACGAACTGGAGGAAGCAAATCCTCCGACGGATACAACAGATACCGACGTCCCCGAGGACGTCCTAAACGAAGCAAGCTCTGAAGCTGGGGGTACTGTTCCTTCCGAGTCTGAACCTGAAGAGAACATCCCCACATATCCTGATGATTTCTCGATGCATGAGTATGACTCGGAGGGCATGTCCGCCACCTCTCCTTCTGTCACTCCTCACATGAGGACGGTATTCATGACGGACAACAGCCAAGGTGGTTCCGGCGATCGCCAACGTATCGACACTTTGGAGGCCATACTGCACGCTTTGGTCAAGTGTGTAGACGAGATCAAAGCAGCGCTTCCTACTCTGCAGGGAGTGACACCTGGTCAGACAAGCACGGGTCCCGCGAACAACATAGATTCAAATTCAGCGGCACCAAACCCGGGCAATAATGCTCCCGAGATAACAGCCCCTACCGCGACAGATGAGGCCCGAGAAGTAAGGAGAGAGGTTCAGGAGCTTCGAGCGATGTTCCACGCCCGAGAAAATTTTCAAGACCTCAGAATACGGCAACCATACCCTGCTGAATTGAGGGATATGCCCTTTCCCCCAAGATATAAGCCGTTCAATATCAACCCATATGATGGTAAGACTTCAGCAAGTCGGTACATCACTTACTTTGAGGTCACTACCGACCATCTGCCCCATGATGACGCCATCCTCACATGGTTATTCATTGGGGCACTGGAAGGAGTCGCCTTCGACTGGTACCGCAACCTGCCAGACAATTGCATCCACTCCTTCGCTGGCTTCAAACGCTTGTTCTTGGAGAGGTTCTATGAGGTAGGACAGGACGTCACAATGTCTACCCTCATGGACGTCATCCAAGGAGAGAAAGAGCTGACGAGGAATTACATTGAGCGGTTTCGCCAAACCGCAATGAAGTTACCATCTGGCAATCCGGATTCTTCCCTGATTGAAATTTGCCAAAAGAGACTACTCCCGACAATTAGTCTCTGGATGGGCGAAAGTCAATTCAAGGACTGGAAGGCTTTTATCATCAGTGCTACAAGTGCCGAAGAACGATTGAAGAAGGCCCGCCAGCTGGGGTTGCATATCTCAGAGGGAGAGAACAAGGGCAAGCGTCCCAGCACCAACACCGACAACGGGGGTAGCCCCTCCAACAATCGAGACAACAGAGGCAAGCAGGCTATGGTGGCCGACACGGCCCAGAAGCCCGAGTCACAACCAACAGACAAACAATGGCCTCAAATCACTTATTATTTTGAAGATGGCCATGTCAAGCCTATCTTGGACATGCTCATACAAGGAGATAGAATTCAGCTCCCTCCGCCAAGACGGGAGCCTCGGCCGGCTGACTTGGAGAACCCAAAATTCTGCCATTACCACCGTTACGTCTACCATGCTACACACGACTGCTACCAACTGAAACGGTACATCCAAAACCTCATCGATTCGAACGCTCTAGCCATCGATTTCGAGGAGGTAACCGTAGCAGCCAACATGGTATCCGTACAATTCAGCAGCTTCCCGCCAACAGAGACTCAAGACGGTGTTATACCCATCCCTCTGGCAATAATGGAAATTGCTAATCTTCTACCTGCTCGAGATCAAGCTATCGGTCTAGTACCTCTCACTACATCGCGAGGAGAAATTATGTGGGTCCATCCGGACCTGGTTCACGAGGTGACTCAGTCCACAACGCCTCCCATTCACAAGAAGAGAAGTGGAAAAGTCAGATCATGCCGCACCACCTCGGCAGATGAAGGAGAAGTCGCGGCCGTTGTTACTCGATCTGGAGCACAATCTCAGCCCGTGGCTGAGAACTCAACTGATGATCATCCGTCCACTTCTACTGATACGTCGGGACCGGCTCAGCCTTCGACGACCGATAAGCCTAATCCGAAGGAGACTCGCTTCGACAAATCCCTCCGAAAGGAGACACCTCAGGGGCTGGAGAGGCCCTACAACTTCAACATCTTGGCACAATTGGCCAATACACCAGCCAAATTGTCCTTATATGAACTCCTAAGGCTCTCAAAGGATGTCCGCACAGCTTTGAGCGATGCACTCCAAAATGCCGACGCGTACTTGGCTCAGGTCAACCTCACGGGAGATAACCAACCTGCAGATCCCCAAGATAGTGCGTATACGGGAGCGATGCCCAATATCGTCTTCTCTCTGCAGGATATGCTCATCAAAACTAACCTGCACGATCGCCCGTTATACTACACTGGATACATTGGCGACGTAAAGGTGGACCGAATACATATTGATCCTGGGTCTTCCATAAGCATCATTCCAAAGGGTCTGCTACATCATCTTCGTATTCCGATGCATCGCCTGACGCCTACAAGCACCGCCATTAGCGGTTTCAATTCCGGCAGGAGCTACCCAATCGGGACGATCCATCTGAAATGCCAGATTGGCGATCTCCAATCAGAAGTCACCTGCTATGTCATAGACGCCGACACTTCTTACAACATCCTTTTGGGGCGGCCTTGGATACATGATTACATGATCGTGCCTTCCACGCTGCACCAATGTTTCAAATATGTCGATAAGCATGGCTTCGTGAGGACGGAGTTTATTGATATCGATCCCTTCAAGGGGGTCGAATCTTATTACTCGGACTCCTGCTTATACGAAAAATCGAAGAGGCACCTTGATGAAGGAGACGCACAAACTCATACCGAGACAGCCACGGGATCAGAAGGACCCCTGGCGATCCACCTCCAAGCTCGCAAACCGGGCAAGTCTGCACCCCTTACCGCCACTCTGCGGAAGGACGCAATCAGCCTCTCAGCGCAGGAGGAGCAAATGATAATCCGGCTGCCAAGGTCCGGCCAAGTGCCGAGACTCACAACGGGGCCATTGACAATCAGACTACCGAGAGTCAGTCAACCCCCAACGGAGAAGCTCAATCCATCCGATAGGCCACTGACGATACGCCTTCCCAAGAAGGGTCATCACCCCGATGCAAAGTCTGGGGCTTCTAGCGAGCCAACAACTCCCCGCCCAGCATCAACTACCAAACTGGGGGTCACTAGTTTGCCAACAACTCCCCGCTCGGCTCCACCAACAGAACCCCTGATGATCAAGTTGCCCAAATCATCCTTTCAGTCTGCATTTACACAAGGGGTGGTCGAAGAAGAGTCGGAGCTGGCCAAGTATGTGGCCGCTCACACTGAGACTTGCTCATGATGTCCATCAACGGCAACTTCCTGAAGAAGTATTACGTCCAAAACGACATCCAAAAAAAAAATCCCTGATGATTGAGTTATGTACCCCCCGGTACCGCTAAACTCACATTCTGCCTCCAAATTTCCTAGATTGGTGAGTTATGTATCCTCCGGTACCGCTGAACTCACATCCACTCCAGATTACCTAGTCATGTACCCGCTGGTACCACTGAACTCACATCCACAACATCTCGGATTGTCGAGTTATGTACTCGCTGGTACCCCTGAACTTACATCCCGATCACTCTATTGGAAGAAAGTCATGTATAACCGTACCTCTGAACTTTTTTCCTGGAAGGGATCCTCCCGCATGATCCAATACCCGCACTCCCAGTGCACAAAAAGGGTAACAGATCCACAAATTTCCAAAACGGCCATGTCCTCATTACCTCTGAGTCGTTCCATTTCCGCCAAAAACAAATCACCCCTTTACATAGAACTTCCATGTCCTCATTACCTCTGAGTCGTTCTATGTACCCTACTTCATTGAGCCCACTCCTGCCATGTCCTCATTACCTCTGAGTAAGTATGTCGATTCTCTTTCAACCTATTATTTGTACCCACAACCGGAGTACGCCAAAGATTATAGGTCCACAAATATCCTCCGTTGAGTTTTCTCCTGCCATGTCCTCATTACCTCTGAGTAGGAAGATTCTGCGGTGAAACAAAAACCCTCATGCTTGCCATGTCCTCATTACCTCTGAGTAAGTATGTTGGTTCCTTTTCATCCTATTATCCGTATCCTAAGCCAGGGTACGCCAAGGATAATAGGCCCACAAATGTCCTCTGTTGACCACAAATGTCCTCTGTTGACCACAAACATCCTCTGTTGACCACAAATGTCCGCTGTTGACCACGAATATCTTCCGTGAAGTCTCCCCTGCCATGTCCTCATTACCTCTGAGCAGGAAGATTCCACGGTAAAATCCTCATGCTTGCCATGTCCTCATAACCTCTGAGCAAATATGTTGGTTTCCTTTCATCCTATTATCCGTATCCTGAACCAGGGTACGCCAAGGATAATAGGTCCACAAATATCCCTTGCTAAGCTTCTTAGCATAAATCCACCATCTCACCATGCCCCGGGAGCCCAGCTGCTCTACGGCATTCTTTTTCCCAATACCGAGAGCACCCATGACCACTTTGCCATGGCTGTTCCAGATATCCTGACCAAACTTGTTATCCGTACCTAAAACCAAGGTACGCCCAGGGTAACAGGTCCACAAATAATCCCCCAGCAGGTCCAATTCCACAAACACCATAAGTACAAGAAAGAGAAGATGAGTTAAAACATGCTCATTTATTCAAAATTCAAAGTACTACATCATCTGGGATCACATCCCTTGACAAAAAGAAAAGAAAAACAGTGAAAGAAAACAGAAAACTGTTCACTGCTCCATGGTATTCTTTCGCCCGATACCAAGAACCTCCATATCCGCCTTACCGCGGAGTTGTCCTAGGTATCCCTATCAAACTTATTATCCGTACCTAAAACCAAGGCATGCCAAGGATAATAGGCCCACAAATGTCCTCTGCTGACCACAAATGCCGTACTAGGTCCCTTAGTACGTCCACATCTTTCCTCATCATCACATGCTTTCGGAGCCTAGCTGTTCCATAGCATTCTTTCACCCAATGCATAGAACTTCCACGTTGATAGCACCTCTGAGTTGTTCTATGTATCCTCATTCGAGTTCACACCTACTATGTCTATATCACCTCTGAGTAGGAAAGCTCTACCATCAACCTTATATTTACCACGTCATACCACCTCTGAGTAAATATGATGGTTCCCTCTCTCAACTTATTATCCGTACCTAAAACCAAGGTACGCCAAGGATGATAAGTCCACATAAAATCCCCAGCGGAAGTACCCAAACCTATCACGTCCATGCTACCTCTGATTGGATTGCTACACCTAAACAAATCTACTTTCCATGCTTCTTATTCAAAGTGTTCCAATTTTGTAATTTGGAAACTTTGAAGGGGGTCCTGTAGAAGCATGAAAAATATTACTTTTAGTCCCACATCGGAAAGGAGAAGAAGAAAGGGCTCACTCCATTCTATAAATAGAGCCCACTTACCTCCTTTGAAAAGGGCACCGACTTCTCTTCCCTCCCTCCAAACTTGGACTCTTCCTATTACGCACCTTCGGGTGCTAAGTCAAAGAAGTCCAGGGCAGCGCGGGCTCATCGAGCTCAGTCAGCTGTCCCAACCTCTGACCATCAAGAGCGTCCCGATAAGCCGACCTCTGATGGAAAGTTGTACAGAACTGTCCGTGTCCAGCCCCCGGCAACAAACGAACAGAGTGGTTCTCAAGAGTCCCCCAACAAAGATCGAGGGTAAGTGTTTTCACTAGGCCCACATCGGGGAGCAAATATGATACCTACGCACTCGTATACTCGGGATACCCGGGCCCACAAAGCGAGTGCACAGGTTGATCGAGACATTCCTCATGCGAGTCATGAGACGTCCTTCATGCGGCTCGGTCATGAGACATTCCTCATGCGGCTCGGTCATGAGACGTCCTTCATGTGGCTCGGCTATGAGACGTCTCTCATGCGGCTCGGTCATGGGACATTCCTCATGCGGCTCGGTCATGAGACGTCCTTCATACGGCTCGGTCATGAAATATTCTTCATGCGGCACAGAACCCAGGAAGCTTCATGCGGCTCAAAATTTCTGGGAGCTTCATGCGGCCCAGATACAACATGCGGCTCAAAAGCTCGAAGAGTCTCATGCGGCTCGGATAGTTCCATGCAGCCCAGAAAGAAGCCACGTGGCCTTCAACAGTTCCTCTCTACATTCGGCCGTATTTAATGCCCCGACGGCTGCTTTGACAAATGACAGCTCTGACATAAAGACGCAATGATGACTCTGTCATAATGACAGACTCTTCGGGAAAAGAAGAAAATCTCTGACCCGAGCCGTCAGAAGTCCTAGATTGCCACGTGGCAAGTCTCATGCGGCTTCAATGGAGAACAGCTTCATGCGGTTCACTGAGAAGTCACCCTATATGACCAGCAGAAATCAGCCATATACGGCCCACCGAGAGCCCAGTCCCTGCGGCTCAACACAACACTGTCTTATACGGCTCGCAGAGACTATGCATATGCGGCTCATTGAGAGTTCATCCCCTGCGGCTCAATAAAGCATTGTCCTATGCGGCTCACAAAGATTATCTCCCTGCGGTTCAAGTGTTGCCTATCCTATGCGGCTCTGGCAGGACCCACAATTAAAACACGTGGCATCGGATCAATCAAGGATTCAACCGAATCCCAACAAATATATTTGACATCCTCGTCATAATTACTGAGATCAGGGCATATCATTTATCATCAAGCCAACGGGACACGTGGCGAGCTATCGGATATTGGCAGAATCTATCATAGAGATTTAAAGCAGTTAACATTAATTGCTCACAAGATTCGGTGCTATCCTCATTAATGGCCGAGATTCATTGTAATCAGGTTCAAGGGTTCAGATAGATTGAAGAAGTGCCGACATTCCAAACAAATAATCATTAGCGAACCCTAATGATCATACCCCACTCTTATAAATAGCCAGCATCATTTCTTTGCACAGAAGAGGTCGGCAACAAAAAGAATAAAAAAAAAAAGAAGAGAGAGATATACACAGAGAGAGCTCCCCCTTTTCTTGATAATCACAGAGAGAGAGAAGCCAGGAGAGCAACCCGAGGAGAGTAAGAAGAGCCTTTCTTCGTCAACACCGAGCAGATCTTCCCTGAGCCAAGGCTGCATACCGATCGTCCAAGGAGTAAGGCAGAGCGGCCGTCGCTTTCCCGAGCCTCTATCGTCACCCCCCAGAATCAAAAATAAACAATCGTACTTAGTCTGCTGTACCGAGGTTTTCGTCCCTAGGCTTTCTTTGTACGAGCGAGTTTGTATTGTGAGTCTAAGTTCAGTCCTCCGATAATTGTTCTGTTCTTTTACAATCAATGGCAAACAGTATTCATAGATGATATCCTAGTCTATAGTAAGAGTGAAGCAGAGCATGAGCAACATCTCAGAGTTCTCCTCCAGATTCTCTGAGAGCACCAGTTGTATGCCAAGTTCAGTAAATACGAGTTCTGGCTCGATCGCATTTCATACTTGGGTCATATCATCACCAGAGGTAGAGTAGAAGTGGATCCCGAGAAGATTGTGGCTATCGAAACATGGCCAGTGCCCAGCACAGTTGTAGAAGTTCGCAGTTTTCTTGGATTGGTCGGCTACTACTGGAGATTTGTTTCAGACTTTGCTCGGATTTCAGCGGCATTGACACAGTTGACCCGCAAGGAGGTGCAGTTTGCTTGGACAGCAGAATGTCAGAATTCTTTTGAGAAGCTAAAGCGAGACTTGATGACGGTACCTATTCTCACACTTCCAGATGGGACTGGAGGATTTTTAGTATACAGTGATGCTTCAGGCAGAGGTTTAGGATGTATTTTAATACAGCATGAGAAGGTAATAGCTTATGTGTCACGACAACTTCGTGATCATGGGAGGAATTACCCGACCTACGACTTGGAACTGGCAGCAGTAGTGTTTGCACTCAAGCTTTGGAGACACTACTTGTATGGAGATAGGGTGGAGATTTTTACCGACCACAAGAGCCTGAAGTATGTATTCACTCAGAAGGATCTTAACATACGTTAAAGAAGATGGCTAGAGCTACTTATGGATTATGATGTCAACCTACAGTATCATCCTGGGAAAGCCAACGTGGTTACAGATGCATTGAGCAGGAGAGCCAAAGTTTATTTTCTGACAGTACAACGAGAGTTGTTAGCAGATCTTTTGAAAATGGGTATAGAAGTTGTCCTTCCTACCAATGTGGCATTGATGGCCAGCATATAAGTTCAGTCCAGTATAGTTAAGAGGATCAAGATAGCTCAGTCCTCCGATTCTAAGCTTCAGCGACTTAGAGCAGAATGTGAAGCAGGACGACGACCAAAATTATGCATTCAAGAAGACGGTACACTTCGACATGGTAAGCGTCTTTGTGTACCCAGTGGAGATATCAAACAGAAGGTCATGGCGAAAGCTCACAATTCTCAGTATTCGATTCATCCCGGTGGCACGAAGATGTACCGTGATATCCGTCAGCACTTTTGGTAGAATGGCATGAAGAAGGAGATAGCTCGGTTTGTCTCTCGATGTTTGGTTTGCCAACAAGTCAAGGCTGAACATCAGAGGCCAGCTGGACTTCTTCAGCCCTTGTCGATTCCTGAATGGAAGTGGAAGCATATAACCATGGATTTCGTGACTGGATTACCTCGATCCCCGACCAGTAGAGATGCTATTTAGGTTATAATTGACAGGCTCACGAAGGTAGCTTACTTTATTCCATTCAGAGTTGGTCAGTCGACGGCTCAGCTAGCAGAGATGTACCTCAGGCAGATAGTCAGACTTCGCAGAGTACCATTCAGTATCACCTCGGACAGAGATTCGAGATTTACGTCGCACTTTTGGCATAGTTTGCAAGAGAGTTTGGGAACTCACCTCCAGTTCAGCTCAGCTTATCACCCACAGACAGATGGTCAGTTGGAGCGCACGATCCAAACACTTAAGGATATATTGAGATCTTGTACACTCGACTTCGGTAGTTCATGGAAAGATCACCTGTACCTGGTGGAGTTCTCGTACAACAACAGTTTCCAAGCTAGTATCCAGATAGCACCGTTCGAGGCACTGTATGGAAGGAAGTGCAGATCCCCACTAGCACGGGATGATATTGGAGAGAGGCAGATGCTTGGTCCAGAGATGATCACTCAGACAGTTGAGGTGATCAGGAGAGTCAGAGATCATCTTCGCGCTGCATAAGATCGTCAGCGCCATTGGGTCGATTCTCATCGGCGTCCCCTTAAATTTTCTGTCGGTGACCATGTATTCCTGAGGATCTCGCCTAACTGTGGCGTCATTCATTTCGGCGTACGGGGAAAGTTTAATCCTAGGTTTTTAGGGTCGTTTGATATTCTGGAGAGAGTATGAGATGTGTCCTATCGTCTCGCTCTTCTGCCGTCTATGAGTGAGGTGCATGACGTGTTCTATGTATCCTAACTACGATGGTATATCCTGGACCCCAGTCATATCCTGGATCATTTAAAATTGGTTGTTGGTACCAACCTTTCGTATGAGGAGAGGCCCGTATCCATATTGGACCAAAGAGAGAAGGTACTCAAGAACAAGACTATCAAGTTAGTCCGTGTTGCTTGGGGTCATCACTCCTTGGGTGAGTCAACGTGGGAGCGTGAGGATGATATCCGATCGCAATATCCCAACCTGTTTGACTCGTGAGGTATAATATCTTTCTTATACCTCATGCCATCGATTCCTTGCTTGCATGAATAATTATTTGATTGCTTGACTAGTATAGCTTGCCTATGATTTGTATAGCTTGTCCTTGCATCTCTAGTCTCTTGATTAAATTTCGAAGACGAAATTCTTTTAAGGTGGGTAGATTTGTCATGACCATGGTTCGTATTACGTATTTTGGTATACGCGTACGTATTTTTGACTCGTATTGCATGTCTCCTCGCATGATGTATTTGGCATTTTATTGCTTGATTCGGTTCGGCTTGTTTGGCTTGTTTCTGTTGGTGAACCAAACCCCTACCTACTACCACCACCCTCATTTATATCCCACCAAATATTTCTCTTTTCTCATTAACTCTTCTTCTTTCCTACCATTACTTTTCCACCAACCTGAGAGAGGAATGTGTAGGCAAGTGCATCTTGCTTCATGGAGGAATTCTATTTTTATTGTTCCACTGTCTTCCTCATGTGTTCCTAACCCACTTTAGTACTTAGCATTTTTTATTTTCGTAGTTAATTTCTTGTAGATCTAGCTTTGTGGTATTTTTGGTTTTTATGAGTTTTGATCTATCAAACCTGCATATTTTTGCCATTTGATGGTTCCATGATGTAAAAAATTATATTTTACCCAAATTTGACCTATGGGAGTCTGGATTAGGGTTTCTATTATTGTTTGGTGGAGTATGGAGGCCATGGTACTTTCTATGGACATGTTCTCTGTGGGAGCCATTAATTACACTTTTGGCCGCATGAGCATTTCTTAGCTCTGAGCCGCATGGCCATTTAATTGAATATTTAATTGAATTGGCCGCATGAGCATTTTTTAGCTCTGAGCCGCATGTCCATTTAATTGAATATTTAATTAAATTGGCCGCATGAGCATTTCTTACCTCTGAGCCGCATAGCCATTTGATTGAATATTTAATTGAGTTGGCCGCAAAGGCTCAATGTATAGCTGGCCGCATGCATTAGCTGGCCGCATGGCCAATTACATTTTGCATGCATTTGCATGCATTAGCTTGCATGCTTATATATTTAATTAGCTTGCATGCTTATATATTTAATTAGTTTGCATGCTTATATATTTAATTAGCTTGCATGCTTATATATTTAATTAGTTTGCATGCTTATATATTTCATTAGCTTGCATGCTTATATATTTTTGTTGGCCGCATGGCCTGTACAAGCATTTTCTTGCATGTGGCTCAATGTATTTGCCATTTAATTATTGCTTGCTTGCATGCGGCTCAATGCATTTTCCATTTACCTATTATTTGCTTGCTGCTTGCATGCTTATATATTTTGTTGGCTGCATATGGCCATTGCCAATTGTAGCTGCATATGGCCATTGAATTGTAGCCGCATATGGCCATTGCCAATTGTAGCTGCATATGGCCATTGCCAATTGCTTAGCCACATATGGCTATTGCCAATTGCTCAGCCGCATATAGCCAAGTAAATGGTGGGCGCATATGGCCAAGTGAGCCGCATGGCATTAGCTTAACTTGCATGGCCATTTAATTAATAATTTGGCCGTATGGCCTTCGTAATAATTTTGACCGCATGCAATATTTAATTTCTAGCCGCATGGCTTATATATTAAGCACTTGTCTTATGGCCCCTACCTCATCCACTCTTGGCCACATGGCCTATTTATTATTTTTGGCCGCATGCAGCAAATGTGTGCTAGCCACATATTGTTTAGTGACAACATTTATTGGCTGGCCGCATGGCAATTTCATGCGACAGTTTTTCCTGAACCGCATGAGTCCTCCATAGCCCTTGCCCCTGCTAATATTTAATTACCACATGTATGCTTGTGCCATATTAATTTTTTCGGACACGATGGTGACCCGTTGTGGTGCACTTTTGACATAACTTGATAGTGGCCCGACGTGGCGCAATCCTGACAGTGAACATGACATAATATATATTTTGAAGGCTGTTGCGACGGCTAGCATGTCATGACAAGATTGAATGGCCTGGACACCGAGGATTATTGTGTTTGTACAACTGAACCGGTAATATTTGCATCATGTCTAGGACAGGGATCCCTGAGTACCATGGTCAGAGGTACCTTCTGTAAATGGCTAAGGCTAATAACTAGAATAATTCAGTAGTCATGAGAGATTTCCCCAGTTATAGGCGATCCCGTTATCCCGGTCACCATTGTTGGACTTGCAGCTTGCCGACGAGTGGGGCACAAGTCTAGATTCCCTGATATATGGAAAAGAATGAGGCACTGCTTAATGAACCCAAGTCGCCTGGTTAACCTGGATTAGCTGCAGGGCTTGTGGCTGGAGGAACATCTCACTGCATGTTGCTAGTAACTAAGGCTTGTGATAACCCTAGTTAGCTAATGTTGAAAGCCGTAGTCGCTGATTGGCCGGGAGCGATTATATGGTGTAGTTTCAGTACTCGTTTATTGCAGGCTTGATCGCATGATTGTCACTTTTAACAATAAAGATCAGAGGCTAAGTTCTGTTCAGGTGAAGGGTTACAACCTCGGTCCTTGTTTGGTTTAAGGGTTGTAACCTGGCTCCCGGAGCAGTTCTGAGTCCTCTCTTCGTTTATTGTCTTATTGCACCCCATGTCATGCTTGTTATGTTTTACCTTAGCAACAAGATTTAGAGACGGTGTTTTATTCAGTTGAAGGGTTACAACCCCGATCCTTGTTTGGTTTAAGGGTTGTGACCTGGCTACTTGAATGGTTCCCTCGTACTCTATTATGACTGTTGTTATTCTCTTATTATCAAGCTCTTTTGTAACTGTTTTTAATATTTAATTCTGATATGCTGGTTTTAGTTCTTAAGTGAAGCTTCCTTTGTGGCACTTGCTCTTTCTGGGATTTGACCCAGCTGGTTTTGTATGGCCAGATTTCGGAGCAGTTCTAGAGGATCTACCGACCTTCCAGCCCGATGGTGACCACCAGGCGTAACCAGGGCAACGAGTGGGTTTTTTTTGCTCTCCCACTCTATTATAAAATTCTTATTTTGAAGCGTTTAGCCTGCGAGCACCTGTTAGCTCGTATTGTATATCTTATTACTGTCTGCCTACGGGCTGTAACATGATTGACAGATCTTAGGGTTGATCATGTATGATTAAACTCGTGCTAGTCCTCACATTTTGTAATAACTAGCTTCATGATCAACTGAATATGTAATGTTTGGGACGCCTTACTATTGTATATTTGGTGATCTTACATCTTGTAACTTTACTTGCTTGCTTGAGGTTGAGACATTTAGGTTTGTTATTGACCATAGGAGACTGATGGATTGTAGTTAAACCCTCATATATCTAGACAGCCGTGACCGTATAGTGAGGTGGATTCCATTTCATTATATGTAGCTGGCTATGTGTGCCCCCGCTCTCCAGTATTCTGGTTCTGGGGCATTTCAGATGGATAGATGATCGTAACTGCTATAACTAGGGTATAGAGACTCAGGCAGTTACAAAATTGGACAGGTTATGGACATGACTTGGTCAGTATGGGAAACCTTGGGGGAGGACAGTCACTAGTGCGTATGGGAAGCCAAACAGGTAAACCATGTTTTCGAAAGGAATATGGCGAGATATATTTGCAGATACCCTCTGACATTTTGGACGTTACGGCAGGATACGGATGACTGGATGCTAGTTACGTACACATAGCCTAAATCCCACCCATGTGTATGAAAGTTGCCCTCTAAATTAGACAACAGACGGTTAGAATTTCCTTTGCATATTTGTGTCTAGGATAGTCTTGCATATTATTATATATTCTGACAGTTCATATTAGCATGTTATTATGTATCTTGTTACGTCCCTCTGAGGACCTGGTGATCTCTCCAGGTATAGAAGACAAGCAGTATCCCAAGGAGTACGGTTCTGGACTAGACTCTTTATTTGCATCCGAGGTGGTCTCGCCTTCGGAGCCTATCTGATTTTTCACTTAGTTGATGGAATTATGTAGTTGCAACTCTTTTTCGTATTCATTTCAGTTTATTTCTTTCAGTAGCTCGATAGTGGATTTGTTTCCGCCCAACAAATATTTTCCTTTATTATTCAGTGGAGACATTGGATTGATATTTCTCTTATTTGTCATTGTGGATGAGATATAGTTATAGCCCTTGACCTCGTTATATTGTTATGAGCTGGAGCTCTTCTATTACAGCTTATGTGTGTATACGTAGATTCCATATATTGGAGTTGTTTGTGTATGCATATAGCTGGCATGTGCGTATTCCTAGTCCTACGTATATTGGGACTGGGACGTTACACACACGAAAGTGATGATGATGATGTACTTCAAGCAAATGACAAACCCAAGGATACAATCACATTAACTCATCTAGGCGATCTGTCTAAGTGCCTACGATTCTCTTCAGATCATCCAATGGAATTGGTAGTAGGTGCTATATCCAAAGGCATAAGTACACGCTTTTCTAATAAAGATATCATAGCTAAAGTTGCGTTCATCTCTATAATAGAACCTAAGAATGTAGGAGAGGCTTTACGATGAATTTTGGATTTCTGCTATGGAAGAGTAACTTAACCAATTTAATCGTAATCAAGTCTGGGAACTCGTTCCTAAGCCAAATAATTATCCGATCATTGGCACCAAATTGGTGTTCCGAAATAAACTAGATGAGAATGATTCAGTCATACGTAACAAGGCACGTCTCGTAGCTCAAGACTATAACCAAAAGGAAGGTATTGACTATGATAAAACATATACTCCAGTTGTTCGACTAGAATCCATTCGAATGCTTTGTACTTTTGCTAGCTTTTACAATTTTAAATTATTTCAAATTGATGTTAAAAGTGCTTTTCTAAATAGTTTTATCAAAGAAGAAGTTTTTGTTAAACCACCCCCTAGTTTTGAAGATTTCAAATATCCTCACCACGTATTCAAACTAAGAAAGATACTATATGGACTCAAATAAGCCCCATGTGCTTGGTAAGAGTGCATAAGTTCTTTTCTACTTGAAAACGATTTTTCAAAAGAAAAAGTTGATACTGCCCTTTTTACAATAACTTCTGATTTTCTATGCTTTTAGTACAAATTTTTGTTGATGATATCATATTTGGATCTAATAATGAGATGCTATGTAACGAGTTTGCTAAGTATATGCAGCAAAAATTTAAAGTGAGTATGATGGAAGAACTCAACTTCTTCATTGGCTTACAAATCAAGCAAACTTCACAAGGAACATTCATTAATCAAACTAAATACAAAGGGGTTGCTTAAGAAGTTTGACATGGACAATGCCAAAGCAATAGAAACTCTGAAGGCAATATCGACAAAGCTTCACCTGGACAAAAGTGGCAAACCTATAGATGTACGTAAGTATCGAGGTATGATTAGTAGTTTTCCATATCGAACTACTAGTCGCCCAGATATCATATTTTCTATTTGTTTATGTGCTAGATATCAGGCTAATCCTAAGGAATCACATCTATGCGATGTTAAGTGTGTCCTTCGATACCTTAAAGGTACTTTAACGACCAGTCTGTGGTATCCCAAAACTAAATCCTTTTATCTTATTGATTATTCGGATGCTGATTTTGCTGGATGCAAGATTGATCGGAAAAGTACTAGTGGCATATGTCATTTTCTAGAAAGGTCTCTAGTCTCATGGTTTAGTAAGAAATAAAATTCTATCGCACTTTCAACAACAGAGGCTAAGTACATCGTTGCAGGACGTTGTTGTGCACAAATTTTGTAGATGAAACAATCCCTAGAAGACTTTGATCTTCACTATACGAACATTTCTATATTTTGTGATAACACTAGCACCATTAATCTTACAAAGAATCTAATATGCCACTCAATTATTAAGCACGTAGAAATTAGACATCATTTGTTAAGGGATCACCAACAATACAGATAAAATGTAAGACTATACAGTGCTTTAAATTCTTACATCAATCTAAGTTGCTAAAGTCATGACTATTTTGGATACAAGCCGAAAGGGCCCTTCTGTCACAAAGGCATAAAAGCCTAAGTAACACGGTGTCAAGTATCTTCAGACCACCGCTAGTTGGGATCCGTATTGACCCAAACTGGATCGCAGTCAACCTAATCTTGATAATTAACAAGACGATATCTGTTATAATCCAACTTGACACATCAAGCTCCATCAAGCTCCAAAATAGAACGTCATCACATATAAGTTCAAGACAGACATCATCGACGACAGCTTCGACAATACTGCTGTTACTTGTTATCTGAGTCTGTATTTTTACTTTTTATTGAGTCTAGGTTATTATAAGTTGAGTCGCACTAAGTATCTCAACCCTAGACTTAATATCCAAGCTCCACCAAACAATCTCCAAAACCTGCCAAGCCCAAAAAGTCCACTTGAACTTTCTGTCCTCTACGAGACAGTGTTCGGGCCGAACTCTGCCCTACACAAAGCTCGGGCCGAACTCTGCCCCCTTAATTTTAGGACCTGATTTTTAGGGTTTGCTAGTTGCTAGTTGTCCAATGGCTAAATATTTGAATATTTGGGATAAAGTTCTGGCCGAACTCTGTCTCTATGGACTAGTATATATAGGCCTTGATTTCTGTCATTTTTAATCATCCAATCTTCTCATCTTCTCTTCTCCTATAGCCTATACATTCAAGAGCTTATTCTTCTCATCTACTAGCCATAAAGCATACTAAGCCCCCAAGATGCTTAGTGCGAGTCAACTAGAAGTTTATGTGCAAGAGTTTCAAAAGAAGTCACTTGGACAATTCCAAGTCTTGCCATCCGTGAATCTGTAAGAAGTTGGCGTGCTCTTCTTTGTAAAGGCACGTAGTTGTATGCTATTTCACAAATTATGGATTTCAATCCTGAGCTAGAGTTCTTAGGCTTGGACTAGTCCTCCACGAGGAAAACCAGGTTAAAAACTGCTTTGTCTGCGTATGCTTCTCTGATCTCTATTTATATTTTGACTTGTACTCTGATTATTATTTCTGTTGGGTGGACTTGAATAGAGTTATTTTTAATTGGGTATTATCGACACATACTCTATTCACCCCTTCCTCTAGAGTTGCTTACACTTACTTCAATTTGTATCAGAGCTCTGGTCTCTTATATTGGATTAGCACCCTAAGAGCTTATCCACGACAACCACACAACCTACCTTCTCCAACTATGGTGAAGGACAGTCCACCAATAGGCCACCCCTATTTGACGAAACTAACTACACTTATTGGAAAACTGGGATGAGTTTTTATCTCAAGTCTCTAGACTTTGATCTGTGGACCATCGTCACAGATGATTACAAGAAATCTGCCAGAACAGCTGTCGAGGGGACTCTTGTTGAAAAACCCCACGACAAATATTCTGACCAAAAAAAGAAACAGGCAAGTCTAGATGCTAGGGCTATTAATGCTCTCTTTTATGCAATAGACATGACTGAATTCAACAGGGTCTCTACATGCTCCACCTCACACGATGTATGGAGGCTTCTAGAGGTGACTCATGAAGGAACCACAAAAGTTAAAGAATCAAAGATCAGCCGTCTGACACAAAAATACGAGGCATTCAAAATGAAGTCAAACGAGATGATTACTCAGATGTTTACCAGATTCCTCGACATCGTCAACCCTCTATCTTCCCTTGGCAAAGTATATTCCAACCATGAGAAGATACGCAAAGTGCTAAGAGGATTGTTGAAGATATGAAACCCCAAGGTTAAGACGATTATCGAAGAAAATGATCTTGCAGCTATGTCACTAGAAACACAGATGGACAAGCTGATGATGCATGAGCTCGACCTCAAAGATTTTGAAGAAACTGCTCCAAAAGAAAAAGAAATTGCCTTAAGAGCTCATCGTCGAGGAACCATTTCAGAAGAAACAGATGACGACGATTCTGAAGGTGACGATCAAGCACACATTGTTCAAAATTTCAAAAAGTTTCTACACTTCAAGCGAAGAAAAAAATAGACGATAAGGAAGAACCAACCTGCTTCGGATACAAGAAAACGGGGCACGTCAGAAAAGATTATCCTGTAGCAAAGAAAGGAGGCATATACGAAAAGCCGTACAAGGAGCCAACCTCAAGGAAGTATGCCAACACGAGCATCTGGCATGAAAGCGAAGCCAATGATACAGACGATGAAGAGGACTTTCTGCAAGACACGGCAAACGTCTGCCTAATGGCAACTTCAGATAAGGTAAATGATTCTTTTGATGACTTTTCTTTTGATGAACTAGGTGATGTCTTTAGTGATCTACTTGAAGACCACAAAAAAGGCTATTAACAAATATAAACATGCTAAGGATAAAATCATGACTCATGAAGCCGAGATCTATAGACTTTCATGCTTATTAGAAAATATTATAAACACTACACCCACGAAAAACACTGAGGAGGTATCTAAGCTTAAGTTAAGCTTACACGATGCCAACACTCTTATTGAGAAGAAAACACGTGATATCACTGCTTTAAATAAAGAACTTGTTGAAGAAAAAAACAAGTACAAGATTGCTACTGGCAGAATAAATGGTCTTACTGTTAAATATGATGAGTTGCATGATGCTCTAAGAAATTAGAGATTAGACTGGGTAAAAAGGTTATTCAACCTCAAGCTCAGTCTCATAATCACAACACTTACACTAAACACCAGACGGCTCAACACAAGAGAGCACGTCATTACAAGAACACTCATCCACATACCACACAAAAACAGCCTTTATGTACACCTACTCCCATGCAGCACGTAAAACACATATACGTAGTTATAATCATCCTACTGCTACACGTAATTATTATCATAATCCTACTACTACACATAGTTATCATCATCCTACACTCACATATAAACATCACTATCATCCTGCACCCAATACCAATATGCATGCTATATGTACTTACTGTGGTTTACATGGACATATATCACCACAGTATAGAATTAGAAAACTAGTGGATATTAATCTATATGCATGGGTACCGAAGACTAACTTTTCTGGACCAACAATAATCTGGGTACCAAAGGTCACATCTACTCATGGTGTAGGTGGACCTTCCTTCTCAAACTAGAAGCAAATAGATTTTTGATAGTGGATGCTCGTGAAATGTGACTGGAGATGCTAATCTATTCGCAACACTATCGATGAAAAAGGAATGATATGTATCCTTCAGGAATAATCTGAAAGGCTATGTCATAGGTAATGGTACAATTGGTTATCCCCCTTCTCTCGTTATTAAGGATGTCTGTTTAGTGACCGAATTAAAGCATAACCTGCTCAGCATTAGTCATCTTGCTGATCATGGATATGATATTAACTTCAGTAAAACTAAATGCTTTATTTATGATAGATCATCTGGAGACATCGCTTTCGAAGGGATAAGAAAAGATAATATATATATTTTTTATCTATCTAGAGATACTTATAGTGCAGGTAGATGCCTTTACGGCCACAAAGATGAAAGGCTATTATGGCATCAACGTCTTGGTCATGCTAACATGGACACAATATCGAGACTATCTAGCAAGAAGCTAGTAAGAGGATTGCCTGAAATCACATTCAAAAAGGACACGGTATGTGCCGAATGTGAAAAGAATAAGGCTACCAAATCTTCTTTTAAATCCATCCACACTGTAAGTACCACTCGACCTTTGCAATTACTCCATATGGATTTATTTGGTCCTAGTAGAATAGCTAGTCTTGGCAGAAAACTCTATGCTTTTGTTATTGTTGCTAATTTTTCAAGATTCACTTGGGTTTTCTTTCTTGCAAAAAAAATGATACCATTTCAGTTTTCAAAGTTTTTGCTAAAAAGGTCCAAAACGAAAAAGGCTACATGATTACTCCTATCCGAAGTGATCATGGTGGCGAAATCAAAAAATTTGATTTTGAAAAGTTTTATGATTTAAATGGCTTTAGTCATAAGTTTTCTTGTCCGAGAACTCCTCAACAAAATGGTGTTGTGGAGGGGAAGAATAGGACTCTTGGCGATATGGCTAGAGTAATGCTGAATTAATTTTCTCTTCCGAAATATGTTTAGACAGAAGCTGTCAGCACAGCATGCCATATTTTGAATAGGGTTTTGATTCGACCTATTTCGAAGAAAACACCCGATGAGCTTTGGTTTGAAAGAACTCCAAATGTTTCATACTTTCGAGTGTTTGGCTGTCGTTGCTTTATCCTTAATACCAAAGACAACTTCGGCAAGTTTGATGCCAAAGCTGACGAAGGTATTCTTCTTGATTATGCTGCCAAGAGTAAGGGATATAGAGTGTTCAATAAACGCTCCATGATTGTTGAAGAGTCTACTAACGTAACTTTTGATGAAGACAATAGTACAACTATCATTTTCGATGATGATGAACCATCAACTTCCACTCCTATAGATACGCCACCCAAAACCAGTTCTCTGGATTGCTTGCCAAAGAAGTTCCAATTTAAACCTTTACATCCAGAAAACTTGGTAATAGGTGAGCTACCGAAAGGGGTAACTACTCAATCTTTTTTAAGAGATTCTATTGCTGGCACTACTTTTAATTCCCAAATTGAACCTAAAAATGTTTTATAAGCTTTTAACGATGAATTTTGGATATCCGCAATACAAGAAGAACTCAACCAATTTGAGCAAAATTAGGTTTGGGAACTTGTTCCTAGACCTGTTGATCATTCAATCATTGGTACCAAATGGGCTTTTTCGTAACAAAGTTAATGAGGACGGTTCGGTCACTCGCAACAAGGCTCGTTTCGTAGCTCATGGATGCAACCAAGAGGAGGGTATCGACTACGATGAGACGTGTGCTCCTATTGCACGACTTGAATCTATTCGGATTCTTTGCGCCTTTGCAAATTTCCAAAACTTTAAACTTTTTTAAATGGATGTGAAAGTACTTTTCTAAATAGTTTTATTAAAGAAGAGGTTTTTGTTAATCAACACCCTGGTTTTGAAAATCATAAATTTTTCGACCATGTTTTTAAACTTAAGAAAGCTCTTTATAGCCTCAAACAAGTTCCTCGAGCTTGGTATGAACGCATTAGTACTTTCTTACTTGATAAAGGTTTTTCAAAAGAAAAAATTGACACTACACTTTTCATAAAATCCCTTGATAACACTGTTTTACTAGTACAAATCTTTGTAGATGATATCATATTTGGGTCTACTAATGAGGGTCTATGCAAAGATTTTGCCAAGTGTATGCAGAACGAGTTTGAGATGAGAATGATGGGAGAGCTCAACTACTTCCTTGGACTGCAAATCAAACAATACTCGCAAGTCATCTTCATCAGTAAGTCGAAGTATACAAAGGACATACTGAAAAAGTTCAAACTTGACAACATCAAACCTATCAACACTCCTATGGCTACTACAACAAAGCTGGAACCTGATGAAAGCAGCAAACCGATCGATCAACGTAAGTATCGTGGTATGATTGGTAGTCTATTGTGTAGTGCCCTATCCTACTCAGTCAATCGGAGGAATCGAAATGCCAACGGCGTTTGGACTTAGCCACGCAACGCTTTGCTGGAAGACTCGCTCACGTGTGGTAGTTTCGGTGAACTTGTCTCATCTTAGCCTTTACACAATAAATTGCATGTTTTCAACTTGCACAAGTTAGGCTTGATAATAAAAGAGGCACATCCACATAGCTGAGGGAATAATCCCAACTTGGGTCAAACTGAGTTAGAATATGGAAAGGTCCCACGGTCGGCTTAGAAGTCTGCTCATTGTGCTTCCAAAATGACACTCGATCCTTCGTTCCATGTCTTAGAAGAAGAAAGTTGGTCTAAGTTGCTAAGTTGTGACAATGCTGGAACTAGCCTAAATCATAGGCGTCGTCGCGTATATGCTTTATAAGCATGCACGGTCCCGTCGTCATGGCTTAGCATAGCCTTCGCCTGTCCCGTGGTTTAAGTCATATTGCACGGCTTGTGGCTTAAGTCAAGGTACCCAAAGAGGTTGGTTGTTCAAGTCGATCGCGTGCATAGCACGTTCCCTCGATGCAAGGCTTGGCATAGCCATCACTAGTCAAGTCGTTGCACGAATAAGTTAGACAAGAATTTGGCTGGGCTATCGAAGTCATAGCAAGCATTGTCCCATGTTGTCTGTGGTTATCAAGTCACATAGTCCCATGAGAACAAGGCTCGTCATATAAAGTATGTGACTTGAGCGATAGTGTCAACTAGAGAATAAGTCAGTCTAAGGCACGAGCCACGGTTGGTTTAGTAAAAAGCATGCCATGAACAAAAGAAGCACACGAGATTGGTCTCACAAACTTAGGAGTCTCGATATGGAAGCACACGAGATCGGTCCCGCTACTAGGGAGTCTCGATAAGGAAGCACACGAGATCGGTTCCGCTACTTGGGAGTCTCGATAAGGAAGCACACAAGATCGGTCCCGCTACTTGGGAGTCTCGACAAGGAAGTACACGAGATTTATTCTGCTACTTAGGAGTCTCGATAAGGTAGTTCATGAGATCGGTCTCGCTACTTGGGAGTCTCGATAAGGAAGTCCACGCGACTGGTTGTCGCCGAGATCGGTCCCGCTAGTTGGGAGTCTCGATAGAAAGTTGGAAAGCATGGTCATGATTAAGGAAGGACTTGGTAGATTGAGTTGAGTCTTGCATGGTCATTGGACAGCTTGCGCACAAAGGGAAATTCCTCGAACGATCCCTGGGTGTCGGGTTCATGTCGACCTAGGAGGAATTATAGATATTGTACGGCCTTCATCGACGGTGCGACTCGATTAAAATGAACCGTTACAATATAGGCTACGGGTCATTCGGTGGGAGCCCGTATCTCGTACGCGAATTGTCACCGTATGCAAAGATCTATGATAGATTGACATTGCTAGTGACCACTCATATTGATATATCGGCATAAGAGCGACTATCCACGTGTATGCCTTTAGATTTCATTGAGTACTAGCAAGTTACGTGTTGGGTTAACAAGGCATAATTGTAGCAAGCGTTAACCTTGAACCGGCACGGGTTAGGTGTGCACGGTGCATTACCATACTATAGCCCAAAATTTGGCTATAGCATGGATACGTGCTTCGGTATGAATGTGGCATCGTCTTCGAGTTGTCTCGAGTTAAGTCAGGAAGGGCCGTAAGGCAAGTTGGTTAAGTCTGGTTGATCCTTGGGAGGCACACCCTCGATCTTAAGGCACGATCAAGTCTATTAGCATGACCAGCACGAGTTGTCCTCTTGACGTCATTGGCACGAGAATGGTCTAGTGACACATAAAATAAGTGAAAGTCTTGGCACGATCGAGTTGGATAAGTTTCTAGTCGATGAGGCACTGCCTCGAATATTTGAAGTCACGAATAGAGTATAACACGACCCTATCGTTGCATTGCCAAATATAGGCTAAGGTGTCTCTATCCTAAAATTGATTCTAAGGCAAGACTAGAAAGACAATAAAAAAGGGATTAAGCTGCACAAAGTAAATAAACGTGTTAGTTTTGTGTAGATGGGCGAGGAGGTCACTCCACCAGTACAGTTGAGTACTGACACCCATACAATTTTTATGTGCAGGCACTGGTAGAAGCTCAATGGCACGGAGCTCGCTTGGATGCGTCGAGGCATAGAGTTCCTTAGCGTGCAGCTACAGGGAGTCAAAAATTATACGGGACATAATGTCTGGACATCGCCATTCCAAAGAACCTGCCACTCGTCGCCTTGAAGCTTGTATTGAGAATATTGGGAGAGCAGAGTGACTTGTAATATGAGAGAAAAGTGAGCTTGAGAGACTTGTAATTTGGCCTAGTGCCCACATTGTAATCTTTGTTCAATATCAATAAATGAGTATTTTGTATGACTTGTGTTTTGAATTCAAATTTCCGCTGCTGACTATTCAATATTTCTGCTTGGGACTTTTGTGCGACGACCACTGTCGCTTAGCCTGTAGTCATCCATTATGGACCTGCTTTGCATGAGCGAAATCTAGGCTCACGCGATATCACACCTTAACGAGGACGATCGCTCCCATGGGAGCGGGGCGTGACATAATGGTATCAGAGTACGACATTACGTCCTTGGACTTCATGTCGAATCTCTCAGTTTTGAAAGCTCGTCATTGATAAAGAAGCATGCGCTCTCTCTCAAATGTTCCATGACATGCCCATACAATAAGTCTAAATATTTTACCAAATCGTACGAAAGAAATTTGGTTGAACAAAAGTTCAAGTAAGAACGGTTGGCTAAGTCGAGCTGGTCATATATACCAAGAATTGTGTCGACCTTAGCGAAGTCGCTTACGGGATACAAATTGTGTCGAACAAGAATGTGTTAGACTCGATTCATAGAATGTGGGGTGACTATAGAAGTGCTATCGAATGAATTATCGTCGATATGACATGGGCAAATTGTGCTTTGATTTTTGAGGAATGGCTCGAACGAGAATTTGAAATAATCGGTTGTGATCCATAACTTGTTTAGAGGATTTGTTGAACGACTTCATCCCTGAGTGGTGTATAGGATAGCCTTGGGAATGTTAGTCGATTGGGGATGCGGGTTCCCAATGAGTATCAGCAAGCGTCGCATGTATGCAAAGCCTTAGATCGAGTATCATTGAGTAAGTTATAATCTTGAAGATTTTGACGAGTTAATTCGAACGGAATTAGAATCAATGCGCACGGGATTAGAATTTGCATTGAGCACAAAATGCAAGTGACAAGGAAAAAGATAAATTGAATCAAGAAAAAAGTTAAGGTGTAATGAACAGATGACTTGATCGAGGAAATCGATATAAATCGTATACAAAAGTTAGGACGATTGGTCGATAGCATGCACGGAAGTGATTTGATTATTTGAGAATGACTCTAAGGATTGGAATTGATGTTGCTCGATGGTTTGAGTTAGCAAGGATTGCGGCAAATTGATAAAAAATATTGCTCGATAACTTAAGTTAGTCGGATGAATATACGTAAATTTGGTTTGGATGAATTGAACATGTAACAGGTTTGGGAGATAGTGATCAAACTTGATCTTGAATGCCGAGGAGATTATCCAGTTCGTACGATAGCATCAGTCGTACGACTCGAAATTCGTTGCAAATGAAGATCATCAAGTTACGTATATCATCGCGTATCAAAGATCGATATACGATAACTCGGGGGTACTCTGTTTCGAAGAATGATGATCGTGCAAAATGTTATTGTTTCGATGGATGCTATTCTTCGGATTTTGATGAAATGAATATTGGATGAAAATGATCGTGTCTTGATGGTTACACCGATAACCATAATGTCGACATTCTTGTCTTGTGCGAGCGCAACTCCATCCTCGCCCATGCGTCACGTCGAATTTGGGGACGATCGTTTCGCGTAAGCGCAGACATGGTGATTTATATCGCGGGAATGATCGAACTCGAGAAATTAAGATGTGGTAATTTAGATTGCTTCGACTTATGGTTTGATGCGAAGGTGGATTCGAAGATTTATCGGACTTATGATTGATGATTGAGTAAACTTAAGGATTGAGGACATCTAATCTATGTGTCGAAAATGAATTAGTCTAGACTCAAAATAAGAGTTACGCTCCGATGAGAACGATTATTCTGCGGGAGCATTGTATGGTGATTTCATACCGACCATGGATAATCGGACTCGCGTGAGATTGGAGCGTGACATATTATTAAAGTCAGATGACCTTGTGATCAATTACATGAATTAGGATAAATGATTTAAGGAATATGAAATAAGAATTATGGTTTAGCGGCAAGTCGTGTCGTAGCGTACTTGACTTGGGAGGAATAGATAGGCAGATTATATCGAATATGTTTGAAAAGATATAATGCAAGTTGCTTGTTAGATGAACGATATTGATATGTCGAGGGAATGGTTGAACATGACTCAGTATAGGATGGCTTTGCTGAATGACTCGGACCCTTTGGACTAAGTATTGTAAGTGCGAATAGGAGAAATATATGCTCGATGTTTAGAAATCTGAGTGATGCAAGCTTGGCTAGAAAAACTCCGTACTATCAACTTTGGTTTGACCCTAGGATTGGGGTCAGTGCTGGCATTATTGTTGGAGAACTATGATTCCAATCCTGGCATTGACTTTAGCCTTGAGAGATGGCCCAGCAGTTAGACGAGATGCCCCTGTTGCAAAAGTTAGCGTTTGAATGATTGATCTTGAAGATTGGTAGGGACATATATAATGATTCTAGAACATGAAAATAACCCTCACGTGGCTCGGCTGACATGCATATATTTCAGGGATACTTGAATATGTGCACGATACGACTCGAGTGAGAATGACAAATTTTCTATCACACGATTTGGCTGAAATGAATGTATTTTGGGGATACCTGGGGTATGTGCACGATCCAACCAAGTGTTACATTGAATTCAAGTGAGACTTGGGGAATGGAAAAGTGTCAAGGATTTTGAAGTCGTGTTTTAAAGAAAAGATTGATGGTAGTGCGAGCGTGGCTCGGATTGAAGAAATGCATAGGCGTAGTATGTGCGAGAGTTATAGAATGTTACATAAAGTGAAAAGTCGATGAGTAAGTACTCAGTTAGTTTCGAGGACAAAATTTTTTCTGTGGTGTATGATGTAGTGTCCCGTCCCGCTTAGTCAATCGGAGGAATCGAAAGGCCAACGACGTTCGGACTTAGCCACGCAACGGCTTGCTCGAAGACTCGCTCAGGTGACTTCCCTCATCTTAGCCTTCATATAATAAATCGTATGTTTTCAACTTGCACAAGTTAGGCTTGATAATAAAAGAGACGCATCCACAAAGCTAAGGGAATAATCGCAACTTGGGTCAGACTGAGTTAGAATATGGAAAGGTCCCACGGTCGGCTTAGAAGTCTGCTCTGCATGCTTTCAAAATGACACTCGGTCCTTCATCCCATGGCTTGGGAGAAGGAAGTTGGCCTAAGTTGCTAAGTTGCCACAATGCTAGAACTAGCCTAAGTCATATGCGTCGCCGCATATATTCTTGATAAGCATGCACGGTCCCGTCACCCAA
The DNA here is from genome assembly GCA_029216955.1 of Iris pallida. Classification (NCBI taxonomy): domain Eukaryota; kingdom Viridiplantae; phylum Streptophyta; class Magnoliopsida; order Asparagales; family Iridaceae; genus Iris; species Iris pallida. The sequence continues at coordinate 137,652 of JANAVB010007223.1, forward strand.
GGCTTGGCATAGCCTTCGCCTGTCCCATGGTTTAAGTCATATTACACGGCTTGTGGCTTAAGTCTAGGCACCCAAAGAGCTTGGTTATTCAAGTCAACCGCATGCATAACACGTTCCCTCGATGCAAGGCTTGGCATAGCATTTGCTAGTCAAGTCATTACACGAATAAGTGAGACAAGAGTTTGGCTGGGCTATCGAAGTCATAGCAAGCACTGTCCTCTAATGTCTGCAGTTGTCAAGTCACATAGTCCAACGAGAACAAGGCTTATCATATAAAGTATGTGACTTGAGCGATAGTGTCGCCTAGAGAACAAGTCAGTCTAAGGCACGAGTCACGGTTGGTTTAGTAAAAAGCTTGCCACGGACAAAGGAAGCACACGAGATCGGTCCTGCTACTTGGGAGTCTCGATAAGGAAGCACACAAGATCGGTCCCGCTACGTGGGAGTCTCGATAAGGAAGCACACGAGATCGGTCCCGCTACTTGGGAGTCTCAATAAGGAAGCACACGAGATCGGTCCCGCTACTTGGGAGTCTCAATAAGTAAGTACACGAGATCAGTCCCGCTACTTGGGAGTCTCGACAAGGAAGTTCATGAGATCGGTCCCGTTAATTGGGAGTCTCGATAGAAAGTTGGAAAGCATAGTCATGATTAAGGAAGGACTTGGTAGATCGAGTTGAGTCTTGCATGGTCATTGGACAACTTGCGTGTAAGGGGAAATTCCTTGAACGATCCTGGGGCGCCGGGTTCGTGTCGGCCTAGGAGGAATTACAGATATTGTACGACCTTTATCGACGGTACGACTCGATTGAAGTAAACAGTTACAATATAGGCTGCGGGTCATTCGGTGGGAGATCATACCTGGCATGCGAATGGTTACCGTATACAAAAATCTAGGATAGCGTGACATTGCTAGTGACCACTCATATAGATGTGAGCGACTATCCACATGAATGCCTTTGGATTTCATCGAGTACTAGCAAATTACGTGTTAGGTTAACAAGGCATAATTGTAGCAAGCATTAACCTTGAATCGGCACGGGTTAGGTGTACACGGTTGCAATACCATTCTAGATCCTAAAATTTGGCTATAGCAATGACACGTGATTCGGTATGAATGTGGCATCATCATCGAGTCGTCTCGAGTTAAGTCAGGAAGGGCCGTAAGGCAAGTTGGTTAAGTCTGGTTGATCCTTGGAAGGCACGTCCACAATCTTAAGGCACGATCAAGTCTATTGGCACGACTAGCACGAGTCATCCTCTTGACTAATTGGCACGAGAATGGTCTAGTGGCACATAGAATAAGTGAAAGTCTTGGCTCGGCCGAGTTGTATAAGTTTCTACTCGGTGAGGCACTGCCTCGAATATATTGAAGTCACGAATAGAGTGTAGCACGATCCTGTCATTGCATTGCCAAGTATAGGCTAAGGTGTTTCTGTCCTAAAATTGATCCTAAGGCATGACTAGAAAGACAATCAAAAAGGGATTAAGCTGCACAAAGTAAATGAACGTGTCGGTTTTGTATGGGTGGGCGAGGAGCTCACTCCACCAGTACAGTCGAGTACTGACACCCACACAGTTTTTATGTGCAGGCACAGGTAGAAGTTCGATGGCACGGAGCTCGCTTGGATGCGTCGAGGCACAGAGTTCCATGGTGTTTCGAGGCATGCGGCCACATGGAGTCAGAACTTATACGAGACATAATGTGTGGACATCGCCATTCCAAAGAATCTGCCACTCGTTGCCTTGAAGCTTGTATTAAAAATTAAGAGAGAGCAGAGTGACTTATAATATGAAAGAAAAGTGAGCATGAGAGACTTGTAATTTGTGCCTACATTGTAATCTTTGTTCAAGATGAATAAAAGAATATTTTGCATGACTTGTGTTTTGTATTCAAATTTTTGTTGTTGACTATTCAATGTTTCTGCTTGGGACTTCTGTGCGATGACCCCCGTCACTTAGCCTGTAATCGGCCGTTATGGACCTGCCTTGCGTTAGTGAAATCTAGGCTCACGCGGCATCACGCCTTAGCGAGGACGATCGTTCCTACAGGAGCAGGGCGTGACATATTGTGTTTAACTACTAGTCATCCAGATATTATGTTTGGCGTTTGCTTATATGCTCGATATCAAGCTAATCCTAAAGAATCACACATGACCGCTATTAAGCGTATCTTTAGATATCTTAAAGGAAAGATTACGTAGACTTGTGGTATTCCAAAGCCACTTCCTTTGAATTAATCGAATATTCCGATGCTGATTTTGCGGGATGTAAAGTCGACCGTAAGAGTACCAGCGTGTCATTTGTTTGGAAAGGCTTTAGTCTCATAGTTTAGTAAGAGGCAAAATTCTGTCTCACTATCCACAAAAGAAGCTGAGTATATCGCAGCTGGTCGTTCTTGTGCATAGATTATGTGGATGAAGCAAACTCTTGAAGACTATAACTTATTAATCAAGCACATACCTATTTTCTGTAATAAAACTAGTACAATAAATTAGATCAAGAACCCAGTATGTCACTCAGCATAAAGCATATAGAGATTAGACATCATTTCTTGCGTGATGATCAACAACATGGCACTATTAACTTAGAAATTATTGACACTGAACATCAGATAGCCGATTTCTTTATAAAACCACTAACCGAAGAGCGCTTCAATTTTATTCGTCGAGAGTTAGGAATTTTGGATGAAACTATCGTACAATAAGTTGTACATGCAAAAATTATAGTGCTCCGACCCGCAAGATGCCTTATGATGGATGGTTGGTTCGATGAAGCCTTGTTGGACTTAGGAATATGCGAAGGATCATTTGAAAGGCTATGCAATCGTGGCAGGAATCATCTTATAAAATGTGAGTAGTGTTGAACCATTCAAAGATCCTTTATCTTCACGCTTAAAATAAAGGATAGTATGCTATGTTTCTTACTGAGTTGCTCAATCACACCTTGCATGGAATTCGGAAAGATAATGAAAGATAAATAATCACCTAAACGTAAACTGTTATTGCTAGATGAATTGTATGCTTATACAATATTGTGATGAAATACATGACAGGTGAAGCAAAGTCCCAAATGCTTGGGCGGTGAGTATATCGAGCCTTAGCTCGATAAATAGATGGTAACACAAACATTAAGACCCAAGAACTGGGCAGTGAGTATGCTTAAATTATGGCCGAATGAACGTATGCTAAATCCAAAGAATTAGGCGGTGAGTACATTGAGTAGAATATAGAATGTAGATTTCACTAGGACCCTGGATTGGGCAGATGATAATATGAGCGTTGGCTCAAGGCAAGATGGCAAGATGACAATACGAATGTGAATGATGGGTTATTACTTAGTTTTCCTTATCATGTATTATATGTTTTCTTCTTAGATATGTTGCATATAATTGCATGGTCATGGACAACTTGTCGACAAGGTGGTTCCTCAAACGGTATTCCAAGGCCTTGGAAACCGATTCATCCTGGGGGAACCTCGTGCTAAAGTAGTAGCACAGTGTTGAAGTAGTAGCACGGTATACGGGACCTTCAGTGGGGCTAGCTACCCGCACTGTAAGGGATGTCGTATACCTGTAAGATGGTCCAAGATGGCATATCGCCAGTGATCTTCATATAGATAGGTCCAGTGCTAATGGTTTCTTATGCAGACAGAGTAAGTTATTACTCAATTACAGGAAAGGATGTCGGCTATTGGTAAGAATCACCTGAACGGTGACAAATATATTGAATTATGACATTATTCTAACAATGTCTTGTGCAGGCTAAGTAAGTATTATAATTATACATTGATGGCTACACGACCATGGGTAAGAATCACCAAAGGGTGATAACTGTATGCTTTAAATTATGTTGGCTATAAGATTTGCATGCCTTACTTCTTGTCAGATACAAATATGAAATTGACCCTAAGGCAACGAGAAAGACCACCGTTAATAATATTCTATAACATGATTAGTTAGTATTGTATTCTTAGGTGAGTTGGGCATGCTCCGATCGCCAGTACATTGATGATGTACTGACCCACGTTGTGGGCAATATTACAGGTGTTTGCTTATGGGGAAATCGTTTGATCAGTGTTTGGCATAGATGACTCGAATGGGTGTGCAGAAGCTCTTCTTTCAAGATGATGTCTTCTGCTATACTGGATATATTGTATGAAACAGTGTAATTCAGTTATACCAGTGAGATTATAGCCAAATTGGTAAGTTCATTGTAAAGAAGTCGGTATATTCAGTTGTAGCCTAAAGGACAAGTGTATACATTCAGTTGGCTATTCAAGAGTCTTGTAATCAGTTGTAAACTCTGTATTCCGCTGCAAGTCTTATAATCTATTGCAATTATCAATAAAGAGATATATTTCTTCATATCTTGTGTGGCTTTAATTTATCTGCTTGGTTTTGCTGCACTGTCGATGTTTTCTGAGAAATACCAGGAACTGTAATGGTTTTGCCTTGTACAAGTGCAATCTAGACTTGTACGGCATCATGCCCAGTAGTTAGTTTTCGATCCTCCGGGATCGGAGCGTGACATAATGGTATCAGAGCATGGTTTTACGTCCTTGGATTCTTATTCGATTTATTTCAAATCAATGTTGCTATTAAGATGATTCAAAGCTGCTTCCGCGATAATTCAAAGACTGCTTCCATGATTATTCAAAGTTGCTGCTGCGGTGAATCAAAGTTGCTTCTGTAAATACTCAAAGTTGCTTCCACAATTAAATCAAAGTTGCCTCTATGATGACTCATAGTGCTTTCACGATTATTTTGTGTTGCTTCCAAACTATTCTAAGTTGTTCCCTTGATTGAAAGTTTATTGATCCTTCTGGCTGCTTACTAGGTGTTCCATACAATAAGTATAAATATGTAGGCTGTGATATGTGTGCTTTGTTGAATTTCTAAAAGATACCAAAATGAATAACAATAATGCGATGCGTTAATAAGTTTGTGATGTATGCTGGATGTCTTATGTGTGAGATTCATTGAAATCAATATTTGCTATGAAATATAAAAGAACAGAACAATTATCGGAGGACTGGACTTTTAGTTCACAATACAAACTCGCTTGTACAAAGAAAGCCTAGGGACGAAAACCTAGGTACAGCAATCTAAGTACAATTATTTATTTTAGATTCTGGAGGGTGACGGTAGAGGCTCGGGAAAGCGACAGCAGCTCTGTCTTACTCCTTGGACGATCGGGTGCAGCCTTGGCTCTGTAGAAGAAGTACTTGGCGTTGATGAAGAAATGCTCTCTCTATTCTCTCTGTATATTCTCTTTCTGGCTCTCTGGCTCTCTATGTCTCTCTTCCTTTTTTTTATCCGAGAGTCTCCTTCTCTATATGTTCCTCTTGCAAGGGAATGGCACATTGCTATTTATAATAGTGGGCGGCATCATTAGGGTTTGTAATGATTACCCCCTCTCAAAAGTCGGTGGCCTCTTGATTAATCAATCTGGGCCATTAATCCTGAATATGTTGAATCTGGGTCATTAATGTAGATTGTGCCGAATCCAATGAGTAATTAATGCTGATTGCAATAAATCTGCATCATGATGATTTGTTGACGTTTGCAAATCTGAATGAATAAATCTGAATCATTCTCTGCCACGTATTCCCACTGTTTGTTATGATTATTGGGATCCAACCCAATCTAGAGATTACTTTGATTACAGTAGATCTGAATTATTGAGATATGATCTGCTTTTGACACGTGTCCAGCCATGTGTCCCAACTGTTGTACTCATGAGCCGCATGAAAGTCATCACACTCAAACCGCATGAGAGTCGTCATCCCCGAACCGCATGAGAGTCTCCATAACCTAACCACATGAGAGTCGTCATGACCGAGCCGCATGAGAGTCTTCATACTCGAGCCGTATGAGTGTCGTCATGACCGAGCCGCATGAAGAGTCGTCACGACCGAGCCGCATGAGCGTCTACATACTCGAGCCGCATGAGAGTCTTCATACTCGAGCCGCATGAAGAGTCGTCATAACCGGAGTCATAACCGCATAGAGCTTATCCGAGCCGCATGAGGCTCCGAAAGACTTTCGGTCAGCATGAGTTTCTGAGCCGTATGAGGCTCCTTCTGGCTAAGCCGCATGGGCTTCCATGTTAATTTTGGGCCGCCTAAGGCCCCCTACTGCTTTTGGGACGTATGAAGCTTTCTGGATTTTGAGCCGCATGAAGCTCCATATTAAATTCGAGCGGCATAGAGAATCCTCTTCTTTCCTTGCGCTTGTGAAGAATCCCATCTCGCAAGTCAAGGACATCTCGTTCAACCTTTGTACTCGTTTTGTGGGACCGGGTATTCGAACACACGAGTGCGTAGGTATCATATTTGTAACTTTCCATCAGAGGCCCGCTTTAACAGTTAGCGGGGCGCTCTGATGGTCAGAGGTTGGGACAGCTGACTGAGCTCGACGAGCCCGCGCTGCCCTAGACTTCTTCGACTTAGTACGCGAAGGTGCGTAGTAGGAAGAGTCCAAGTTGGAAGGAGGAAAGAGAAGTTGGTGCCCTTTTCAAAGGAGGCAAGGGGGCTCTATTTATAGAATGGAGTGAGCCCTTTCTTTTTCTCCATTCCGATATGGGACTAAAAGTAATATTTTCCATGCTTCTACAAGACACCCTTCAAAGTTTTCAAATTGAAAATTTGGAACACTTTGAGTAAGAAGCATGGAAAGTAGAGTTGTTTTGGTGTGGAGATCATATCAGAGGTAGCATGGACGTGATAGGTTTGGGTGCTTTCGCTGGGGATTTTGTGTGGACTTATCATCCTTGGCGTGCCTTATTTTTAGGTACGGATAATAAGACGAGAGAGAACCAACATACTTACTCAGAGGTAATGAGGACGTGGTAAATATGAGGGTTTCTTCAATGAAGCTTTCCTACTCAGAGGTAATAAGGACGTGGCAGGAGTGGGCTCCATGAAGGGTACACAGAACAACTCAGAGGTGCTATCAACATGGAAGTTCTATGCATTGGTTGAAAGAATGCTATGGAACCGCTGGGCTCCACAAGCATGTGATGATGAGGAAAGATGTGGATGTACTAGGGGACCTAGTACGGCATTTGTGGTCAGCTGCGGGCATTTGTGGTCAACAGAGGACATTTGTGTGCCTATTATCCTTGGCGTATCCTGGTACAGGATACGGATAATAAGACGAGAGAAAACCAACATACTTACTCAGAGGTAATGAGGACATGGCAAGTAATGGGGTTTTGCCGCGGAGTCTTCCTACTCAGAGGAAATAAGGACATGGCAGGAGTAGACTCAACGAAGGATATTTGTGGTCAACAGAGGACATTTGTGGACCTATTATCCTTGGCGTACCCTGGTTCGGGGTACGGATAATAAGACGAGAGCGAACCAACATACTTACTCAGAGGTAATGAGGACATGGCAACCGCAGAGACTTCCTACTCAGAGGTAATGAGGACATGGTAGGAGTTGACTCAGCGGAGAATATTTGTGGACCTATTATCCTTGGCATACTTAGGTTGTGCGTACGGATAATAAATCGAAAGGGAATCAGCATACTTACTCAGAGGTAATGAGGACATGGCAGGAGTGGGCTCAATGAAGGAGGGCACATAGAACGACTCAGAAGTAATGAGGACATGGAAGTTTTATGTAAAGGGGTGATTTATTTTTGGTGGAAGTGAAACGACTCGGAGGTAATGAGGACATTGCCGTTTTCAAAATTTGTGGATCTGTTACCCTTTTTGTGCACTGGGAGTGCAGGTAGTGGATCATGAGGGAGGATCTCTTCCAGAAAGAAAGTTCAGAGGTATGGTCATACATGACTTACTATCTGAAAGAGTGACCGGAATGTGAGTTCAGAGGCACCTGCGGGCACATAACTCGATAATCTGGAATGTTGTGGATGTGTGTTCAGTGGTACCAGTGGGTACATAACTTTAAGGATATGGAATGTTGTGGATGTGAGTTCAGCGGTACCAGCGGGTACATAACTCGATGATCTGGAATATTGTGGATGTGAATTCAGCGGTACCAGTGGTTACATAACTCAAGGATCTGGAATATGTCGTTTAGACATAATATTTCTTCAGGAACTTGCCGTTGACGGGCACCATGAGCAAGTTTCTATTTTGTTTTGTGAGGAGGTAAGCACCATTGGAGAAGACAGCCTCAATGATAAATAGACCTTCCCATTTTGGCTGGAACTTGCCGGCGGTCTTGTGAGTCATGACCATCGGCCTCCGGACTGCCAGAACGAGATCGCCCACTTGGAATGTTCTGATTTTAACCTTCTTGTTGAAGGCTCCGGAGATGCGTGCTTGGTATAGCTCGATCCGTTGCTGGGCCGGGAGGCGCTTTACATCTAAGGCCTCCAACTCTTGTAGCCGGCGACGGTAGTTATCGTCTGTCGTCAATTGATAAGTGAGCATGACACGGAGTGAGGGTATTTGGGTCTCCAATAGGAGAACTGCCTCACTCCTATACACCAGGGAGAATGGTGTGTTCCCTGTGGCTGTTCGGACTGTGGTACGGTACGCCCATAGGCATTCACCAAGCTTCTCGTTCCAATCGTGTTTGTTGGGCGATACGAACTTCTTGAGTAACTTGATGATAGTTTTGTTGAATGCTTCTGCCAACCCATTCGCTGCCGGATTGTATGGCGTTGAAGCAATATTCTGGATGCGTGCTTGTCGTAGAAGCGATAGAAGGCGTAGCTTGCGAACTGCAGACCATTATCGTGGATGATCCTTCGGGGCAGTCCAAAGCGATAGATGACGTGATGCTTGACGAAGCTGATCACATTTAAAGTCTTTACTTCTGTAAGCGGGACAGCTTCCGCCCATTTGGAGAAGTAATCTGTGATTGCGAGTATGAAGCGATGTCCTCGGGAGGAAGGTAGAGTAATCGGACCGATGATATCCATTCTCCATGCTTCGAACAGCCAGGATGCCACTTTCGGATGTAGATATTCGGATGGTTGGTGGATGAAGTCCGCGTGGACCTGGCAGGCTTTGTATATTCTTGTATAGTCTATCGCATCTGCTACCATCGTGGGCCAGTAGCAGCCCATTCGACAAAGGCAGTCTTACAATTTTGGGCCAGGCTGATGGGCCCCGCAAACACCGTCATGAGCTTCGCGTACGACTTCTTTGGCCTATGTATTTGACAGACACCGAAGCAATAATCCATCGTAAGATCGGCGATACAGCATTTTTGTCTCTGTATCGTAGAAGAATCTGAGAGAACGCCTTCTGATGGAAGTAACTTCTATTGGGTTCTCGGGCAGGATGTCGTAGACTACGAAGTCAATGAATGGTTGTCTCCAGTCCGGGGCTTCGTCAATCGTCCGGGCAGAATAACTTGCTATAAATTGAACATTATTCTTGGGACAGACCAGTTCATGGCCTATCACATCCACTAATTGGCGAGCATAGTTCGAAACCGCTAGGAAAGCGGCAAGGCCAGCTAGGGCATCGGCTTCGATATTTCGGAGTCTGGGAACGTATTCGATGATGAACCCCTCGAACGACGAGATAATGTTGATCACTATTTGGTGATAGGGGATCATGTCTTCATGGCGGACTTCGTATGAACCCCGGATCTGGTTGACGATTAACGGTGAATCGCCGTATGCTTCAAGATATTCTACCCCCAGCTCTCTTGCAAGTTGGAGGCCAATGACCAAAGCGTTGTACTCGACCACATTGTTAGAGCAGGGTTCTGTGAGGGAATAAGCGCGGTTAATCACCAATCCGGAAAGAGAAACTAGCACCACCCCGACTCCAATGACGATATTGTCCTTAGGTCCAGTTCTCGAAGCACCATCGAAGAACATTCGCCATATATCATCGTGGGAGGTTGCATGCGAGTCGGCGACCTCATCTGGGATTTCTTCATATATTCTGGACGACTTCGAGCCTGGGTGGGCTGCCAAAAAGTCTGCCAAGGCTTGACCTTTAACAGCCTTTTGTGGGACGAAGATCATATGATAGGGGGACAGCAATACTGCCCATGTAGCAAGGCGAGAGCTGAGAGCCCCTGGTTTAGTTACGAGGACCCTGAGAGGGTTGACTCGTGAGATCATATGTATGGTTTGTCCCATGACATAGTGCCGCGTCTTTTGAATGGCGAAGACCAGGGCGAGGCATTCCTTTTTCACGACGGTGTATCGGTGCTCTGGCCCAATCATCATTCGACTGACATAATATATGACTTTTTCATGGCCTGCATCGTTATTTTGTGCTACCAGAGCGCCAAGAGAATGCTCCATTGCGCGTACGTAGAGCAGAAATAGTTTTCCAGTGACCGAGGCCACCAGGACTGGAGGGTTCGATAAATATTATTTGATGCTGTCGAAGGCACGATGACATTCTTCGTCCCATACGAATGAGACGCCTTTCTTCATGAGATGGGTGAATGGTCGACATCGCCCGGAGAGGTTAGAAATGAACCTCCTGATGTAAGCTAGCCTCCTTTGAAGGCCTCTGAGTTTGCAAAGATTTCTCGGGGGACCCATCTCCATAATTGCCTTTGTCTTCTCAGGGTCTACATGGATACCCTGGGCAGTGATGATGAAACCCAAGAACTTCCCGCTGGATACGCCCAAGAAGGACTTCGTAGGGTTCATTTTCAAATTGTGGGCTCGTATCAGGTCAAATACCTTCTTCAGATCCTGTAGATGGTCTCCCTTACAGCGACTCTTGACGGCGATGTCATCAACATAGCACTCCACCTTCTTGCGTAAGTGGTCTCTGAAGATGATACTCATGGCTCTTTGATATGTGGCGCCGGCAATCTTCAAACCGAAAGGCATGACTGTGTAGCAGTATGTGCCAATTGATGTTCGAAATAATGTATGCTTTTCGTCGTCAGGAGACATCTTGATTTGGTTGTACCCTGAGAAGGCATCCATGAATGACATACATTCGAAGCCGCAGGTGTTGTCAATCATGATGTATGTGATAGGGAGGGGGAATTCGTCTTTGGGACATGCCTCGTTTAGGTTACGGAAGTCAATGCAGATTCGAATCTTTCCATTCTTCTTGAGGACTGGTACTATGTTGGCGACCCAATCTGGATGTTGTTCCTCAAGAATGAAGCCTCTGGCTATCAGCTTATTGACTTCGGCTTCGATCGCATCCATGATGCCTGGGCGGAAGCGTCCTTGTTGTTGTTTGACTGGTGTTTTCCATAAAAAAATTCTCTTTATTTGTTGTGTTTCTGGGAAATTACAACTGTAGGAATCCGATCTAGAAGACGATCGCTTTATCCCTTGGACTATACGAAGAAGAAAAGCTCTCAAAATTTTGACAGTAGATATCAATGTATCTGTACAATAAATGAGAAAAAAAGAACTCTATTTATAGAGTCAAAAATAATAACTGAAAAGATAACTACCTCACCACTGGTGCACTTGAAAAGTCACGCAGACTCTAAATACACGCAGGGTTAGTGAGTAGTTACTGGACGTGGCCCGTAACTGTTAGACACATGGCATCAGTGCATGGGTCGTGTGCAAGTTACTGGGCACGCGAGAGAGAGATCGGTGGCATGGCTGCCACGTACTCCAGTTGAAATAAAATCCACGCTGACTTGCTGAAGGCAAAAATCCACGCAGATTCGTTGACGCAGACTCGTTGAAGGCAAAATCCACGCAAGCTTTGAAGAAGAATACTTCAGAATTCACGTAGACTTTGAGAAGAATAACTCAAAAGTCACGCAATGTTTTGAGGAAGGAGAAGGTTCAGAATCCACGCAAACCGCCAGCTGTCTTGATTTGGCACGCTTCGTCTGACACAAAATCTCTGAAATTGATTATATTGTCAGCCGCATTAAATGAAGATAAGACCCAAAGTCACGCCAACTTGGTGAAGAGTGAGTCTTGCTAAGGAAGATTTCGAAAATCACGCAAAAGATGGCTGTGATCTCTCGAGTTCTGTGCATACGTGGCATACGAGGAGACGTTTCTCGACTGTTGTGTTGTCAGTCATTATGATTCTGACGTATGGCTGAGCTGTCTCTGCGTGACTTCTAAAGGAGATGGCCAGGCATAACTTAGCGTATCTTGCTGCTTCTCGGATCACTCTGCGTGACTTGTTCTGATCAACTCAGCGTGACTTCATTTTTGAGGCCTACAAAACCCCCTTCAAAGTTTTCGAAAAATGATAAAATATTTTCAAAATACTTTGAAATAGAGATGATGAAATGAAATCAGTCACGCTGAGATGACTTTAAAGAGATATTTATCCCTAAATGATTGGACTATTGGGATTCTGTGCAGTTAGGATCCCGTATCAAGCTCCTAAATCGAGACGAATCATGATGGGCCGTTTAGAATGAGCCTATAAATAAGCCATAGATTACTTCTTTCCTTCTTTACTTGCTTTTGAAAGAGAGAACCCACAGAAGAGAACTTCATCTTCGCCGACGAACTCCTTCTTCCCCGACTTCTTCTTCTCCTTTCTCAGCCGAAATGGCTCCCAAGAAAGCTGATGCCCAGGCCAAGGAGAAAGCCCCTGCAACTTCTTCGCGTGCCACTACTGACAGACTTCTTTGACAGGAAGTTCCGCAAGCTCCTATGCATCGTAAGTGATGGAAGAACATGAACTGTTGAAGACGAGTTTGATGAAGATGAACTCCACATAGAACTTTTTAGGATCTTAAAATAATAAGCTTCAGAAATATATCCCTCCTTCTTAGGGCAAAGGATATTACTAAAGTATGCCTCCCTCTTTAGGGTCGGCCATACTTCACATCTTCGTGTTTACGAAGCTCTGTGTTCCACGCAAAAGGAGCATGACTCTCATGATTCTGCGTGACATTTTACGTTGACAGAAATGTCCACGTTGAAATAGTCACGCAGCTTTTTGGATGACGCTGCGTGATTTTTTACATGTTGACAGAGATATCAATGTTGAATTATTCACGCAGACTTCTGAGAGTCATCTTCTGGATAGATTAGTCTTCATCCTAATCTGTCTGGACTTTGCGTGAATAACTCACTCAGTATATCATGGTAGTATATCCATATAGAGTCTATATCTGACTTCGTCTTCTGCCATTTCTTGTAGTGAACATCCGAAGCGAAGAAGCAGATTTTGAAGGGTGCTTGAGTATCTCATTTAAGCATGATTTATCTCATATAACATTCCCTCAATTTGATCTTCCTGAAGCAAGACTATCATTGTTGGCCAATCAAGACCACACAACCTTACTCTGCTTGATGAATGGATAACCTTTTCAGAGTCTGGATCTGGTATCCCACAAGAAACCAGTATTCTTATTCGGAGATGCTATAGCACAAAAATCTCAGCCGAAGGGCATCAGGGAAAAGGTATGTTTCTGCTTTGAGGGGGATGTGAAACAACCCATGTACTGGCCAAAGGTTTCCCGGGGTTTATCAATCATGAGACTTATGCATGCCAGCTATCCGAGAAAGATGTCCTGGTATTTGACAGAATATCAGCAGGCGAAGGCAAGCCGTATTATTTACAGGAAGGAGGGATTTTTCAGTGCCCCGGAGGATCATGTATCAGTATTTCGGGGTTTGAAGCCTGGATGCATACCACCTGAAGACTCAGCCATATTGATGCCATTCAGGATGCCCATTTTCATAAATGAATTCATGTCTAACAAGAATGCATTCTATCCCACCGACTCGACACCGAGGATGAAAGGCCTAATGAATCAGGAGAATGTGAGATGGAAGACTTTGGTCAACTGGGCTTTGGAGAATTTCGCGACTGAGCTGAAGAAGATAAATCTCTATGATGCCGTCGTCAATTCATCCTACGGCTTCAAGCCCAACCCTTTCCTATTCTTAGCTTTGGTTGAGAGATATAATCACAGGACGGGGACCTTTATGACTCCGAAAGGAGAGATGGGCTTCGCCCTTCATGAGATGGAATACATCTCACACCTGCCTTCAGGCTCGCTGCCGTATGAGGAATATGTTCCTACAACAGAGGAACTGAACTTTCTGTCAGAGAAGAACCCAGAGATGGTCCATCTATTTGAAGAGATGATGTGCCATTTTGGCACATGCACTCTATATTACAAGGGTTCGAAGGATGAAGCTGGCAACCACATTCAGAAGTAGATGTCCTACCATTTCATGAACCGTGAAAAGGATGAAAAGAAAATAAATGAGAAGAGGTGGTATCAGATCAGCAACTTCAAACCTCTTTCTGAAAGTAAAATCACTCATTTGCTGGAGAAATATGATTGCAAAGAATTCACGATTACTGAAGACTGGTACGAGTTCAAAGCTGGAACCACTTTCAGCTCTTATGTTAGACAGAGCGGAAAGAGTCTGTCAAGGAACGGTCATCTGGCCGGATTCCTATCCCTGTGGTTAAGAAGATTCATCATTCCTGGCTCCAGCTCTTTGGACAGGATACACAGAGGTGTTATCTTTGCAGCAGTGCACCTTGTGTATGGTTACAAGCTGGATTTGTTATCGGCGATGACCTGTAGGCTAAATGCAGGTCTCCGGAATTTTGTCACTAATATGTTGTCTGCTCAGAGGATGATGACTGAAGAATTCCCAAGAATAGAGATGCCCTTCACGTATCTTTATGGTTGGATTCTCCTTCATCATGATGGTCTGATACCTCCAGGGGTAGGAGAAAGTAGCAGTCTTTTTCTGGAGAGGTACTCTGGAGAGAGGTTCTGGAAGGTTCACACCCTTCCAGAATATAGAAATGTATTGAATAGGGCGTCACATTGGTTGATCCAATGTGTCCCTCCACCATCGGGCTATGAGAGTATGCCCTTAAATATGATGGACGGAGATATGGGAAACCGACTAGATGATGTAGCCTTCCAATGGTTACAGAGGATCCGGCCTTCTCATCTAGTATATCATCACGAAGAAATGGCATATCTGGAACCATATTTACCAAGCCGATTTGCCAGACAATTCGGGTACGACCAACTCCATGTTGGGAATGCCACTACTTGTTTATCTGCTCGCGGAGGACTCATTGACGGAGCTCGAGCTTGGAGATATTTTGCAGCTAGAGATACAAAGGTTGTATTCTCTATGCCTAATTCTTTGTCTAGCTCGGGGCCAAAGATGCTTTATATGTATGCACGTTTCTATGTGTCATCGGGCACTTTCAGACCGAGTTTCAATCTGAAGACTTTTGTTGCAGAGGATGATCTAGCTCCATCGAAGAGGTCAAAGAAGAAAATAGTTATTCAGCACTTTCCTTCAGAACCCGAAGATGAAACAACAGAAGTTGAGCCTCCCTATGAATTATTCCAGGAAGAAAATTTTTCTGATGAGGTCCATCCTCCTATATTTATATCTCTTTCTAAGAGGAAGAGAAGTAACGAATCTGAGACCATCTCCAAGAGGAGTACTAAGTCTCCAACATTTAGGAAAAAGAAGAAAGGAGTCTCAGTAACTGCTACATTATCTTTAGGCGGTATCTCGGTTGATGAGGACGATGCCGCTGATAAAGACGAAGAGACTGATGAAGACAACGCTCCTTTGATAAGGAGGTCAAGAGGCAGATATGTCAAGAAGTCTGCCAGCAAAATTAAGGGCAACAAACTCTTAGAAACGATCATGAGTGGAGGAGTTTTGCCAGAAATCAGTGAAGCAGCTTCTACTGAGAAGACCGAATCTGATGATATTCACCTTGCAACAGCTTCAACTGAACAGACTAAAGTAGAGTCTGTTCAAGTTCAGGAAATAACTGCTCCGACCACAAGTGGAGTAGCTATTGAACCCTCGGAGACGAGGGTAATCCCATTTGAGCATGGGACAGAAGGTGTCATTCAAGCACTGGATGACCAGATTGATTACTCTGAAGAAGCAACAGCTCCGGAAGAAACTACCAAACAATCAGAAGTTCCTGAAATTCAAGCTGAAGAAAACATTTCTTTGGCCAGAGGCGACGAAGACGTGCTGGCGTCTGAGCTATCAGCTGCTGATGATCTGTTAAAGAATGTTTGTCAAGATATCATTCTTCGAACCGATATTACAGAGACAACTGAACCGGCAGCCAATACTGAGCTTGCTATCGTCATTGTTCCAGAGACTCATGAAGATGTAAATATCATTGATTCTGAATCAGAAGCTCATCCTGAAGACGAAGAAGAAGAAGAAGCTAAAGGAGTAGAAGACTGGCATGCTGGCACCTCTACTCCTTATGATGAAGACAAAGTCAAGGGAAACAAAATAGAACTTAGCCCTGAACCTGCTCAATCACCGAACAACGCTCTAGCAACCAGTAATTCTGGAGCTGGAAGTAGCCATATAAAGCAGGTATCGGATACAATCATGGACCGGTTGCGAGAGGAAGCAAAGCTCCCTCCATATACCGAGTATGAACCTCAGCCAGGTAGAACTTTATTTCAAATTCTGTTTCCGCTGCTTCTTTCTTTCTTTAAATGCCGATTACATTTTTCTTTAACTGTAGGAACTGCTGCAGCAATGAGTTCGACTCATGCTCCGCTTATCCAGGTTGATGCCGATGAAGGGAATTCATACTTAACTTCTCTGATGGCACATACTTCTGTTCCGAGGATAGAGAATATTCAAGCTTCTTCTTCCATGATAACAGCGACTCCTGGATTTGAGACTGGGTTAACAAGAACTCTAGGAATGTATTCAGATATCATTTACTTATATCTAGATACATTTTCCAGACGTTTCTTGAAGGATGAAGCTATGCCATTTTCTGATCTTCGAACTATAGTTAAGTTCCCTCTCATGGCGCTGCATCATGCTGGTTGTGAATCTCAGTGCATTTTCTTCAAACATCTCCTGGATGAGTTAGAAGTAACTATCCGAAAGTACTGGGAGACTAAGAAGGAAGATCTTCAATCTTTAACTGCAACTGAAATTAGTCAACTAGAGCATGAAGCACAATCCCAACAAGCAGCTCTTGAAGCATTCCTTGCCTCTTCTACTGAGAAATTAGTAGAAAAGAGTGAAGAAATATTAGCTATTCGTCAAAGAGTAGAGCTTCTGGAGAAGGATAAAGCGTCCAAGGCTGAAGAATTATATCTCTGAAGTTGAACACTATGAGACTCTTCGGAAGGAACGAGAACGGATGCAGGCGGAACAGATTGAAGAAGTCAGCCGTCGCCAGTCTACCATCATTACTTTTGATGAACAGAATGTTTCAATTGTAGCAGCAGAACGAGTTAGAAAAACTCAGGAAGAGAAACTGACTGCTGTTCTAGATCGTATTAGGGAGCTGATAACTCCAAATGAGTGAACTTCTTTTATTTTCACTTTTACTTGTATTTCATGTTTTGATTCTGGAATGAGAGTAAATGAAAATCCTTGATCGACTTTTGGTTTTGCTGTTTTGAAAATGATAGATTCATAGAAAATATGTTCAGAGGTAAATAATACATGACATATTTCAGTAGAATAGAATATACAAACGAATATTGTAATTCTATCAAATGATATTAAACCAGAAATGATCTTAATTTAATACTGATTGGAAAAAATAGAATTCAGACATAAAAATATCTTTAAATTCAATTTTTCATGATCTTTAGACTCGAAAATCAAAAGACTAGATGAATGAACGGGTTAACCGTCAGATTATAATGAACGGACGAACCGTCGGATAGATGAACGGACGAACCGTCAGGTATTAATGAATGGTCAAACCGTCAGATGAACGGATGAACCGTCAGATATGAATCATTTTTTCAAAACAGTCAATAGAAACCATATTGTAAGACAGAAGGTTGCAATAGAAGTCACCGATACTCGTATCGGAATCCCAAGAAGTGGTACTAGAAGAATCAGATCTCTTATCTTCGTCAGACTCGGGATCTTCATGGATAATATTGATGAAAGGAATAGGAGCAGTATAACCCAATCCGCATTTCGTCCTTCCATATTTCAAAGGAGGAATCCGGACATGTATTTTTCTTCTTTTTCCATTATTGAGGCCAGTCCTGAAGTCATAGCCCATATTTTTGATGATGTCTCTAGATTGCTGACTATAACGACGTAGTTGTAATCTTCCAGTATCATCATTTTTGTCATCATCTTCAAGATCAGAAGGATTTTGAGGCCCTTTGTAGAAGAATATTGGAATGTCTCCTGGCTTTCTGTTGGGAACTAGAAAGTATGAAGATTGTACAGGTTCTAGAGATACATCTGTATGAACAATCTGTACAACTCCTATGGTTATTGTGTTCAAGTCATCTAACAGATGTAAATAACTATGAACATAATTACACACATCAACGTACTGCAAAGGTGGAGACTTTTCATTAAATGTAAAAGCAGTAATATTTACATTGGGAGAAGGCTGAGCCTTAGAGATTTTAGCCAAGTCAATGACTAAAGGGGGAGAAGAAGAAGAAGCTTTGTTTCGATTAAGATCGATAACAAATGGCTCAGAAGAGGTGAGCTCCCTTGAAGTTTGAGTAGAAAGAGTAGTCCGCCCTCCAACTGGAATTAGCAGAGTATTTTGTGAAGGTACAGGAACTGTAGTACGCCTACTGACAGGAATGATCAGTGTATTTTGAGTAGATGACTGAGGTAACGGAGAGATCCGTCCACTCACTGGAATGATGAAAGAATCTTCTCCAGAGGATTTAGGAGATTGTTGCTGAGTAGTTCGACCTTTAACAGGGATTATTAAAGTCTTACTTTGTGCATCTTCTTTCTACATAGCTTGTATGATCCTTGTATACTCTTCTTTGTACATTCGGGAATCATTGAAATAAGCTTCAACCCCATGGAAGGGATTTATATCAGCAACTTCTTTTTGTACTCTTCCATTGCTATCAATGTATTTAAAACATTGATGAAGAGTAGAGGGCACCACATTATTTTCATGAAGAAAGGGCCTCTCCAGAAAAAGATTATAGGATCCCACGATCTCGATCACATAGAAAGTGACTTTAGATCTGAAATCGCCTATTTGAAGCTTCAGATGAATCTTTCCCAAAGGCTCACTTCGGCTTTGATTGAATCCCAAGATAGTAGTAACCGTCTTGGAGAGTTTCTGAAGAGGGATTTTTAGTTCATCCAACAAACTCTTTGGCATTATGCTTATAGCAGATCCTGGGTCAATGAGGATACGATCTATCTTCATCGTATCAATATAACCAGTGTAGTAGAGAGGTCGGTCATGTCGATTATCCTCCAGTAGCATGTCATCTTGTGTAAAGGTGAAATTTGGGATAATCTCCAGTACACTGTTGCAATGTAAGCAAGTGGCAGGTTCCGCATCTGGCTTCTTCAATTGTGTAAGACAAGAGTCAGCTTGTAGAAGTGCTTCACTTAACGTCTCCCGAGTTTCTTTAGAAAGACGTAGAAGTTCAAAAAGGGACATTTTAGCTGGAGTATTAGCAAGCTGAGCCAAAATATCGAAGTTGTAAGGCTTCTGAAGTCCAAGAGGAGAAGACTTCTTGATTGGCTTATCAAATCGAGCCTGTTGTTTGCCTTTCTCCAGAGCCGTAGGCTTGGGAGGAACAGGTTCAGTGGATGATTCTTCTTCAGGAGGAACATTAGGAACATCTTTAGCATCTGAAGGGATATCAGTAGGATCTTCAGGATTTTTAGAATAATCCTTTAGGTAAGGTTTCCCTGTTCGAGTAGCACTAACAAGTGCTTCTTCTTTCTCTTTTGGCTCTGTGTCAGAGGTAGACCCAAGAGAAGTCATATGACATGACTTGATCTTTCCAGCCTTCTTGGATTTTTGAGAAGAAATCTTTTGAGGAGAAGGCGATTCAAAATCTGCTACTAGATCAGGATGGATCCACATGATTTCCCCTGTTTCCAAAGTGATTGGCACTAATCCTTCAGACTGTGGAGGAGGAAGATTCACTATGTCAAGAGTTGCCTTGGGAATAGGAACAATCCCACTTTCAAGGAGTTGAGGAGGGAAATTTCCAAATTGCATAGAGACGACGTTGGAGGTGACGGTCTTCTCTTTTGGAGTAAGAGAGATAGCTCCAGATTTAATCATTTCTTGGATCTTTCCTTTCAATACATAATATGTACGAATTGTGTGACCCAGCATTCTGTGATATGGACAGTATTTAGGATGATCTGTCTTACCAGCTTCATCAGGTTTCTTGATCTCTGGTAATTGTATTTTATGACCTTTCAGCAGACATTCTAAGATACCAAGGACATCGTCGTCGTCAAAAGAATATTCTTCTTTGGGGCGAGGTGTTCTTGATTGTTGAGTTGTAGAGGCAGGAGTTTGAACATTTGATGCATCTTTGCTCTGAAGATTAACTTCAAGAGTTTCTTTTCCTTTGCGAGCATTATTTTTATTGTTAGCACCTTGTCCTGTTTCTTTAGGAGTCATCTACACTCCTAAACCTTTGAAGGTTTCAGCACTGATTTCTGTAGCTTTGGCACTGACTATGAAGGAAGGCTAATCTTGAAATTGAGTGGACCCTGTCCACATACTGATGATTGGCAACAAGTTTGATTTGCACGTGTCAATGGTGACAGCATCAGGAGTTCCAAGAGGCATCTTCAGAGCTTCTCTTCGAAACCGTTCAATGTATTCCTCTATAGATTCATTATTTTTCTGCTTGATTCTAATAAGAGCAGACATAGTCATGTCATTAAGCCCTTCATAGAACCTTTCAAGAAACATCTGTTTGAAACCAGCAAATGAGGTAATACTCCCATCTGGAAGACTCCTATACCATTCATAAGCCGTTCCCTTGAGACATCCAATAAATACCCGAGTAAGGAGGGCATCACTTGGTTGCAGTTGATCAGTCATCACTTTAAAATGATTAATAAACTGACTTGGAGAAGTGGTTCCATCATAGAATGAGATAGTAGGAGGCTTATATTTAGGAGGATATGATACTTGCTTCCACTCTATCGGATAAGGCTGCTTGATGCCTAACCTTTGTAAACCATCCTTCTGTTTGAATGCCTCGAATTGAGTTTTGAGATTCTTCAATTCTTCAGAGACAACTCCCGAAGATTGTGGAGTTCTGGCTTGTAGAGAATAGTTGGGAGGAGGAACAGTATTGTAAGCACTACCCCCAGCTCCAGAGAGACTAGGATTTGGTTGAGCTGGTCCAGGGGTATTGGATTGTACTGCTGGAGGAACTTGTACTGGACTTATATCAGTATCAACTGGTATGGCATCGGATACAGTCTGTCGATTTTGTAACTGAGCTGTCATGAGTTCATACATCGACTTCATTGTATCAGTCATAGACTTCATTTGCTGTTCCAAAGAAGCAATTCTTTGATCTTGAGGAGTCAAGGAAGAAGAATGTTCATCAGTATTCCCATCAACCATGTAAGTTGTGACTGTATGAGGGATTATTGATGAACTAGTGGATGTTGTATGCTCTGAATCATTGCTTCATGTATCAAAGTCAACTATAGGAGAATTACCCCCAATAGGAAGAGGTGGGAAGTTAGATTCTCCAAGAAATTCAGAATCAATTTTAGAGATCAAATTTCTTTGACTAGAAGCCAGGACTCTTGCTCTGGTGTTTCTATATACTCCATCTGGACTATCAACTCTACCCCCGGTGTCCCGAGAAGTCATGTTGACAGAGGCAAACAAAGGCTCATCTTCATCAGGCATAGGTTCATACTGAATCCTATTGAAGACAGACTGTCGTTTATTTTGACATATGTATTGCATTGTGACTCTTGGCTGGAAGTCACATTCATGATCACCATGGTCTTGAACTGTTGATTGACATCTGTACTGAATTATGACTCTTGGATAGAAGTCACATTCAGCATGTTCCTTTGATATAGAATTACTCCTTCTCTTCTGTTGAAGATATTCCCGTAAATCTGTTTGTGAAGATTGAGGAGTATACTTCCTGTTCTTGGGTCTTGATGGCTCTTGATTATACAAAGAGTGATTAATATGAGCCACATAATTTCTTGCATACTCTGCATCTGGATCTTTTATCTTCATATCCAATTGGTATGGTTTCTTAACACCAGAAGTGATGAGTTTTGTTCTTAAATCAGTGAAGGTAACACATTAATTTTGGAAACATGGAGTTTTCCTTCCATTGATCTGGATATTTGTAGAGAAGGAAGAGTTAAACCACTCCCTTGATTAGGAGTTGGTAACAGACCCTCTTTAATGGACAGATTCTGTGCCCAATTTGAAGAAATCAAAGAAGAAGACATTAAGGAATGTTTCTTCTTAGACTCATTCAAGTTTTGAGACATAGAATGTCCAGAAGGAAGAGTAGTCAAAAGACCATCTCCTTTCCTTTGACTAACAAAAGTATCAGTCAAAGCTGTTCCTGAAGTAAAAACTACAGGAGCAGAAGAAACAACTAAAGAGTTATTCCTTTTCGAAGGGACTTTGTGTGGAAGACCACCCCCAGTTCTAGTAGAACTCGGTGAAGAAGAAGAGATAACTAAGGAGCTATTCTTCTCTGATGAAATACACGCTGAAACAGACTTGGTTAAAGAACCAGAGCTGTTAGCATGACTTTTGATTTTAGAATTACACGCTGGAACAGATTCGGCTAAGGAGCCAGTACTGTCAGCGTGACTTTTGAATGTGGGATTGTACACTGGAATAGATTTGGCTAAGGAGCCAGTACTATCAGCGTGATTTTTAGAGTTGAATTTGCACACTGGAACAGATTTAGCTAAGGAGCCAGTACTGTCAGCGTGACTTTTAGAGTTGAATTTGCACGCTAGAACAGATTTGGCTAAGGAGCCAGTACTGTCAGCGTGACTTTTAGAGTTGAATTTGCACGTTGGAACAGATTCGGCTAAGGAGCCAGTACTGTCAGCGTGACTTTTAGTTACTGTCATCTTCGAGCGCACAAGAGTGTGCGTGCTTGCAGTGGAGTTCTTGCTAGTGTTAGGAGTAGACACTGTGGCAGAGACTTCACCATTGACTGCCAACTGATTCTTAGGGACATAGACAGAGTGTCCCTTCGACTTGGCAGTGATGATGGAGGCTGGAGTGGGCTTGCCACCCTTAGCCCGCTGCATTTCTTCATAGGCGAGTTGATCGAATTTGATCGTCATCACCTTCTTCGTCGAGCCGATTGACGAAGTGTCGCATTGAGTTGTTACCATCTCAGAAGAGGAGATGGTTTTCCCCAGCAGAGTCGCCAATTTGTTTTCCATAAAGAAATTCTCTTTATTTGTTGTGTTTCTGGAAAAATTACAACTGTAGGAATCCGATCTAGAAGACGATCGCTTTATCCCTTGGACTATGCGAAGAAGAAAAGCTCTCAAAATTTTGACAGTAGATATCAATGTATCTGTACATTGAATGAGAAAAAAAGAACTCTATTTATAGAGTCAAAAATAATAACTGAAAAGATAACAACCTCACCACTGGTGCACTTGAAAAGTCACGCAGACTCTAAATACACGCAGGGTTAGTGAGTAGTTACTGGACGTGGCCCGTAACTGTTAGACACATGGCATCAGTGCATGGGTCGTGTGCAAGTTATTGGGCGCGCGAGAGAGAGATCGGTGGCATGGCTGCCACGTACTCCAGTTGAAATGAAATCCACGCTGACTTGCTGAAGGCAAAAATCCACGCAGATTTGTTGACGCAGACTCGTTGAAGGCGAAATCCACGCAAGCTTTGAAGAAGAATACTTCAGAATTCACGTAGGCTTTGAGAAGAATAACTCAAAAGTCACGTAATGTTTTGAGGAAGGAGAAGGTTCAGAATCCACGCAAACCGCCAGCTGTCTTGATTTGGCACGCTTCGTCTGACACAAAATCTCTAACATTGATTATATTGTCAGCCGTATTAAATGAAAATAAGACCCAAAGTCACGCCAACTTGGTGAAGAGTGAGTCTTGCTAAGGAAGATTTCGAAAATCATGCAAAAGACGGCTGTGATCTCTCGAGTTCTGTGCATACGTGGCATACGAGGAGACGTTTCTCGACTGTTGTGTTGTCAGTCATTATGATTCTGACGTATGGCTGAGCTGTCTCTGCGTGACTTCTAAAGGAGATGGCCAGGCAGAACTTAGCGTATCTTTTGTGCTGCTTCTCGGATCACTCTGCGTGACTTGTTCTGATCAACTCAGCGTGACTTCATTTTTGAGGCCTACAACTGGCTTTGCATCTGGCCGAATGTTGAGTTTGTGAAGAGCAATATCGGGATTTAACCCTGGCATGTCTTCATAGCTCCAGGCGAACACATCAATATATTCTTTGACGAGTTCCAGTAGCGACTCTCGCTCTTCGTCTGTTAGGCTTTTACTGACGAAGATTGGTTTTGGAGAAGATTCGCTGCCGAGGTCGACCTGTATAACTTCATCTTCAGTAGGCGGTTCTTTCTGTTTGAACCGCTTTTCCCATTGTGCATCCAACTGTTGGGCCCATGGTTCCAACTCGAGGATTTTCGGAATGTCTTCATCTTCTTTATAAGCATCGACGAATGCCATGTTGACTGACAGGACTTGTCTGAATACGTCTCCGATGCTGGTGTCTGAATCAGAAGTTGGTGACCCGGTTGAATGTGAATGCCAGTCGCATTCCTCATCTGAACTTTCAGGGGTCTTTATGGGCGTAACATACCCTAATCCACATCGAGTCTTGCTATAGTAGTCCCGTGGTTTGCCAGCCGGGACTAGTGGCTTTAAAGGTAATCGTCGCCCAGTACCATAGTTCAAGCCTGGCATAGTCTCCAGATCATACCCCTGTTTTTGCATGAGATATTTGGATTGGGGGCTATAAAGATACAGAGGCAGTCTCCCGACATCTGATTCAAGATCGACTTCTTCTATGGTGAAGGGCTGCGGATCGTCCTTTCGGCCGAAGATGATTGGATGGTCCCCTCCCTCGATTATGCGGTAGGCGTCTTCCACAGGGGTAAGCTGGTTTGCGGTGTAAACATTCGTCACCTGTGTGTGTAGGTGAGTGCCTATACCGTGTTCCATAGGATACATTGTACAAAGCTTATCAAGCTCGAGGTAATTCAAAGATAGCCCTTTATTGATGAAGTAAGGTATCTTTTCTAGCGGGATTACATCATCTGCGGAGGGAACATCAGTATGGGCAGCCACATACTTGGCTAGCTATGGTTCCTCTTTGGCTACCCCCTGTATAAATGAAGACTGAGAGGACGACCTGGGCAGCTTGATCGTCAGAGGTTCAGCTGGTGGAGCAGAGCATGGAGTCGTTGGCAGACTAGCGACCCCCAGTTTGGTACTCGATGCTGGGCGGCGAGTGGTTGGTTCGCTAGAAGTCCCAGACCATGCATCGGGGTGCCGACTCTTCTTGGAAAGGCGTATCGTCATTGGCTTGTCGGAGGGATTGAGCTTCTCTATTTGCGGCTGGCCGACTCTCGGCAGCCTGATTGTCAATGGCTTCGTTGTGGGTCTTGGCACTTGGCCGGACCTTGGCAGTCGGATTATCATTTGCTCTTCTTGTGCCGAAAGGCTGATTGCGTCCTTACGCAGAGTGGCTGTAAGGGGTGCGGACTTGCAAGGTTTGCGAGCTTGGAGGTAGATCGTCAAAGGTTCTTCTGATCATGTGGCTGTCTCAGTACGAGCTTGCACATCTCCTTCACCAAGGTGCCTCTTTGACTTTTCGTACAGGCAGGAGTCTGAGTAGTAGGATTCGACCCCTTTGAAGGGATCGATGTCGGCAAATTCTGTCCTCACGAAGCCGTGTTTGTCGACATACTTGAAGCACTGGTGCAGGATGGAAGGCACGATCATATAATCGTGTATCCAAGGGCGCCCCAAGAGGATGTTATAAGAAGTGTTTGCATCTATGACTTAACAGGTGACTTCTGACTGGAGATCGCCAATTTGATACTTTAGATGAATCTTTCCAATTGGGTAGCTCCTACCCGAATTAAAACCGCTGATGGCGGTACTTGTAGGCGTCAGGCGATGCATAGGGATGCAGAGATAATGTAACAGACCCTTCGGGATGATGCTTATGGAAGAGCCAGGATCAATGTGCATCTGATCTACCTTTACGTCGCCGATGTATCCAGTATAATACAACGGGCGATCGTGCAGGTTGGTTTTGATGAGCATATCCGGCAGAGTGCATACGATGTTGGGCATCGCTCCCGTACAAGCGCTGTCTTGGAGATCTGTAGGCGGGTTCTTTCCCGTGAGGTTGACCTGAGCCAGGTTCGCGTCGGTATTTTGGAGTGCATCGCTCAAAGCCGTGCGAACATCCTTTGAGAGTCTCAGAAGCTCGTATAATGACAATTTGGCCGGTGTGTTGGCCAATTGCGCCAAGATGTCGAAGTTGTAGGGCCTCTCCAGCCCCTACGGTGCCTCTTTTCGGAGGGATTTGTCAAAGCGAGTCTCCTTCGGCTTAGGCTTGTCGGTCGTCGGAGGCTGAGAAGGTCCTGGAGCGTCAGCAGTAGCTGGCTGATGATCTTCAGTCGAGTTATCAGCCGCAGGCTGGGATTGTGCCCCAAAACGAGTGACGACGGCTGTGACTTCTTCGATATCTGCCAAGATTGTGAGGCATGATCTGACTTTTCCACTCTTGCTCTTGTGAATGGAAGATGGTGTGGACTGGGTCACTTTAGATACTAAGTTTGGATGGACCCACATGACCTCCCCTCGTGACGTGGTGAGGGGCACTAGACCAGCAGCCTGATCTCGGGGAGATGAAAGATTAGCAATCTCCATTATCGCCAGAGGGATGGGGACCACACTGTCTTGTGTTTCTGTTGGAGGGAAGCTGCCAAATTGTACCGATACCATATTGGCTGCCACGGTTACCTCTTCGAAATCGATGGCCAGAGCGTTCGAATCGATGAGATTTTGGATGTACCGTTTTAGCTGGTAGCAGTCGTGTGTAGCATGGTGGACGTAGCGGTGGTAATGGCAGTACTTTGGGTTCTCCATTTCTGTCGGCCGAGGTTCCCGTCTTGGTGGAGGAAGCTGAATCCTGTCTCCCTGTATGAGCATGTCTAAGATGGGCTTGACGTGGCCGTCTTCGAAGGAGTAGGTCATTTGTGGCCATTGCTTGTCTGCTGGTTTTAACTCAGGTTTCTGTGCTGTATCGGCCACCATAGCCTACTTATCCCTGTTGTCCCGATTGTTGGAGGGGCTACCCCCATTGTCGTTGTTGGTATAGGACGCTTGCCCTTGTTCTCTTCGTCCGAGATGTGCAATCCCAGTTGGCGAGCCTTCTTCAATCGTTCTTCGGCGCTTGTGGCACTGATGATAAACGTCTTCCATTCCTTGAATTGACTTTCACCCATCTAGAGGCTGATTATCGAAAGCAGTCTTTTTTGGCAAATTTCAATTAAGAAGGAATCTGGGTTACCGGACGGCAACTTCAATGCGGTTTGGCGAAACCGCTCGATATAGTTTCTTGTCAGCTCTTTCTCCCCTTGGACGACGTACATGAGGGTGGACATTGTGATATCCTGCCATACTTCGTAGAATCTCTCCAAGAACATGCACTTGAAGCCGGCGAAGGAGTGGATGCTGTTGTCTGGCAGGTTGCGATACCAATCGAAGGCGACTCCTTCCAATGCCCGATGAATAATCGTGTAAGGATGGCATCATCATGGGGCAAATGGTCGGTGGTGACCTCGAAGTAAGTGATATACCGACTTACGAAGGTCTTGCCATCATAAAGATTGATATTGAACGACTTATATCTTGGTAGGAAGGGGACATCCCTCCATACTGCAGGATATGGTTGCCGTATTCTGAGGTCTTGAGAGTTTTCTTGAGCGTGAAATATGGTTCGGAGCTCCTGGAGCTCTCTTTTCACTTCTCGGGCCTCATCCACAGCGATGGGGACCGTTACTTCAGGAAGATTGTTGCCCGGGTTAGGTACTGCTGAGTTCGAGTCCGCATTGACTGTGGGACCCGCGCTTGTTTGGCCAGGCATCCCTCCCTGGAGAGTTGGAAGGGCCGCTTTGATCTCGTCTACGGACTTGACCAAGGCATGCAGTATGGCCTCCAGAGTGTCGATGCGTTGGCGATCACTGGAACCACCTTGGTTGCTGTCCGTCATGAACACCGTCTTTACATGAGGAGAGATGGAAGGAACGGTGGAGGACGAGCCCTCCGAATCATACCCCTGTAGTGAGAAGTCATCGGGGTATGTGGGAATGTTCTCCTCTGGTTCGGACTCAGAAGGGATAGTATCCCCAGCTTCAGAGTTTGCTTTATCTTGGGAGTCGTGGACGTCCTCGGGGACGTCGGCCCTTGCTGTATCCGATGGGAGAGTTGTTTCCTCTGGCTCATCTCCTTGGAACATCGGATTATCGTGGATGTTCTGAGGAGTGCTGCCCACAGTCCCAGCAACCTCCAGTGTTGTGGATGATGAATCTCCCACTGTAGCAGATTTTATCTTTGAACGGGTACCTTGGAATGCTCCGATGGTGGGCACCCGTTTAGATGATAGCCTCTTAGTCATAGTAGTTGAAATCTTCGGGCTGGGAGCATTGGTCTTCTTTTCTCTCCTATCGGCAGGAATTTTCTGAGTAGAGTTGCAGAAGACGACGGAAGGTGCCTCATCTTCTGAACATGTTTGCTGCAGTCTTTGAAAGACGGACTGCCGGTATTCTCGTACTGTCGTATTATTGCAACAGTAGTTGACGATGATCTGGGTATAGTGACGTCCGTGAGAGGACTCTTTGCACCCCGAGGCACCTTCTCTTTCCTTGCGTTTATGGAGGATGGCCTCACGCAAGTCAGATGGGTCCGGATCGACCATGTTTGCTCCCTAGATTTTGGGAGACTTTCGGAAACCTCTCTGTCCGTTTACCGCCGGGGGCTGGACTCGAGTGGTTCTGTACAACTTTCCATCAGAGGCCCGTATAACAGTATATGGGACTCTCGGATGGTCAGAGGTCGGATCAGCGAACTGAGCTTGCCAAGCTCCTGCTGCCCTAGACTTCTTCACTCTAGTACGTGAGGGCACATAGTAGAAAGAGTGTAGGTGGTGCTAGAGAGAGTCAGACATATCTTCTTGAGAGCATAAGAGATCAGGACCATAGGAGAGGCGGTCGAAGACAGAGCCGCGTGGAGTAGGCGTCATGCGGCTGGCATCACTAATCTTCATGTGGCTGGCAGGCGTAGTCGCATAGGTCTTCTCCATGCGGCTGGAAATCCTGACCGCGTGAGTGTTCTCCATGCGGCTGGAAATCCAGGCCGTATGAGTATTATGCATTTGGTTAGCAGTCTCAGCCGCATGGTCATCATTCATGCGGCTGGCAATCTTGGCCGCATGAGTCTTCATCTTGCGGCTAGTGCCCTTGTTCGATTTCTTCCTAGAGCACATATGGTCGCTCTTTGCCCCTGCAAGTCCAGCATCGTAGTGCTTTTCTCTGCCGGACTTGGGGACAGCAGAGTCCTCTATGGCTCGAAGTGGGGCCGCGTGAGAGTCGCCTTCGCCGTCTTGGGCAGCAGAGAGTGCTCTGTCTAGATCTTGGAGAGGAGCAAATGATTTTGGCCTTCACTCGCTGCGAGCATTCTTTGTGCGGGTTCGCTTCTGGACCGGGCCAGCGCTTCCCTCAGAGAGCATTTCTTCAAATGCCTGTTGGTCGAAGCGGACGACCATCTTCTGTTGCGTAGAGCCAAGTTTGGCTGCATCCGATTGCGTCACCAACTCCTTTGCCGTGGAGAAGTTTGTCCCCAGCAGAGTCGCCATCGTGTTTGCCATGAAATATAAAAGAATAGAATAATTATCGGAGGACTGGACTTTTACTTCATAATACAAACTCGCTTGTAAAAAGAAAGCCTAGGGACGAAAACCTAGGTACTGCAATCTAAGTACAATTGTTTATTTTAGATTCTGGAGGGTGACGGTAGAGGCTCGGGAAAGCGATGGCAGCTCTATCTTACTCCTTGGACGATCGGGTGCAGCCTTGGCTCTGTAGAAGAAGTACTTGGCATTGATGAAGAAATGCTCTCTCTATTCTTTATGTATATTCTCTCTCTGGCTCTCTGGCTCTCTGGCTCTCTATGTCTCTCTCCCTTTTTTTTTATCCGAGAGTCTCCTTCTCTATATGTCCCTCTTGCAAGGTAATAGCACCTTGCTATTTATAAGAGTGGGGGGCATCATTAGGGTTTGCAATGATTACCCCCTCTCAAAAGTCGGCGGCCTCTTGATTATTCAATCTGGGCCATTAATCCTGAATGTGTTGAATCTGGGTCATTAATGTAGATTGCGCCGAATCCAATGAGTAATTAATGCTGATTGCAACAAATCTGCATCATGATAATTTGTTGACGTTTGTAAATCTGAATGAATAAATCTGAATCATTCTCTGCTACATGTCCCCACTGTTTGTTATGATTATTGGGATCCGACCCAATCTAGAGATTACTTTGATTACAGTAGATCTGAATTATTGAGATATGATCGGCTTTTGACACGTGTCCAGCCACGTGTCCCAACTGTTGTACTCATGAGCCGTATGAAAGTCGTCACACTCAAACCTTATGAGACTCATCGTGCCCGAACCGCATGAGAGTCTCCATACCCGAACCGCATGAGAGTCGTCATGACCGAGCCGCATGAGAGTCTTCATACTCGAGCCGCATGAGCGTCGTCATGACCGAGCCGCATGAAAAGTCGTCACGAGCGAGCCACATGAGCGTCTCCATACTCGAGCCGTATGAGAATCTTCATACTCGAGCAGCATGAAGAGTCGTCATGACCAGAGTCGTAACCACATAGAGCTTATCCGAGCCGCATGAGGCTCCAGAAGACTTTCGGTCCGCATGAGTTTCTGAGCCGCATGAGGCTCCTTCTGGCTGAGCCGCATAGGCTTCCATGTTGATTTTCGGCCGCCTAAGGCCCCCCTGCAGCTTTTGGGTCGTATGAAGCTTTCTGGATTTTGAGCCGCATGAAGCTCCATGTTGAATTCGAGCGGCATAGAGAATCCCCTTCTTTCCTTGCATTTGTGAAGGATCCCATCTCGCAAGTCAAGTAAATCTTGGTTAACCTTTGTACTCGTTTTGTGGGCCCGGGTATCCCGAACACACGAGTGCGTAGGTATCATGTTCACAACTTTCCATCAGAGGCCCGCTTTAACAGTTAGCGGGGCGCTCTGATTGTCAGATGTTGGGACAGCTGACTGAGCTCGATGAGCCCGCGCTGTCCTAGACTTCTTCGACTTAGCACCCGAAGGTGCGTAGTAGGAAGAGTCCAAGTTGGAAGGAGGGAAGAGAAGTTGGTGCCCTTTTCAAAGAAGGCAAGGGGGCTCTATTTATAGAATGGAGTGAGCCTTTTCTTTTTCTCCTTTCCGATGTGGGACTAAAAGCAATATTTTTCATGCTTCTACAATCAATTGTTATGCAGCAATTAACTGTGGATGATGACATGGCATGTTGGAATAGAATGTGCATAGATTTTAGTGAACGAGAATCGACAGAATCTTAAGTCGGTATTTGTGGTCAGCATAACCACTACAGGATGGATAATCCATATTGGATGTTGGTTTGATGCGAAGGGAATATTGTGGCAGGGTTTGCTTGAGCTCTAAGTGATATATTGCATATACCCTCGTCGTGATGAGATGACCCTTGACGTGTTCATAATCTAGTAATTGCTTTACCTATAAGGTATTGGGTAGTATCGAATCGTAGCTGAGATTTATGATTAATACATAATGGCTAGGTGTGTCCCTTGATGATTATGTCCGGATAAATCATTGTGAGATTTTGATGTGTTCGGATGAACCATCGGTAGACTTTGACGGTTAACATTATGTTAGGTAGAAGGATTGTAGGCTTGGTAACGATGGTGTTGTATTGCTATCGAAAGATTTTACGAGAATAACTATGGACCGAACATTGAACGATGTTGGAATTGAGTAAAAAAATATATATTATTAGACGTAGACAAAACTGATGGTGATGTTAGGCGCTTATCGGGATGTTACGAATGATTTAGAAGATGCAGAGAGTTGCATCAACGACCAAAAAGTAGAAAATGGGCTTGAGGAATAGATGATCTTAGCACGTTGTGCAGTTGTGCTTAAGAGAATTTGATGTGTCCCGAATTAACAAGTTATGATCCTTGACTATTTTGAGGCATAGAGAATAAGTACTTGTCCTATGATGCATGAAAGAGTAGATGTTCCTTATGAGAGTCAAATGGCTGGAATATAAATAAGTATCGAGCTGCAGCGATATGTAATAGACCATGTCGGTAGATGATGTTGTCGCATGAATAACGACTTGGGTGGAATATAGAATTGTTCGATGATGACTTAGCGAATGAGTTATGTTATATCTACTAAGATGATCGATGTATGGATGCCGGATGATTGATGCCATAGTGATTGGATCGATGCATAACTATTAAATCTTCGTATGGAATCACAAGGAGATAATACAAAATGAATGTTGATGGTTAACAGAAATTACTAAGAGATGTCCGTGTTTGTTACTGGAAAATTCATAAAGGATGCTCTCGGTAGAAATACGATTATGTAGTTACCTTATTTTGTTGGTTAAGAGAGTACATACCGTATCGATTATCTAAAAATATGGGAAATTAATATGTCACGAAGAGACCGTAGAAAGGATGCTAAATAGTAGACTATTGAGGTAACAATGTTGGATTATGACTCATAATAGTTGCCCCGAGTGAATAGACAATTTGAGTATGATATGAGGATGCATATTGGATCGAGTAGATCCTATGTCTATGCAAGTGGAAATTGAAAGTTTAGATATTCGATTGAGGAGTTTTATATGATAGCTTCGGGAGTGACCCATAGAATTGTCGGATAGATTTTGTCGGTTGCGGGAAATCTAGAATGAGACTTCGTTGGGTATGGCCTGAGTATGAGTACGGGTAGAATGACTTGAACCTAGAATGTCGGTTGGTTGCCTAGAATGTCGGTTGGTTGCCTAAGTTTCAGATTGATTGGCTATATCATTTCAGTTGTCCGTGTTGGGAATAAGTTCATAGGATTGGGGTAGTGTCCCATGTCCCTAAGTTGGTCTGATCATAGATTATCCCTGAGTTGACATAGAGTTGTCCCTATGATAAGAATTGGTTGCCTCTAAGATAAGAGATAAGTATGTCCCTGATAGCTGTCCATCTCATATGAGTTAGCTGAATGTTTGGTTTAGCTTAGATTAGCTGACCGTAGAGACTTGACTGAATGCTAAGTTGATTATTAGGAAACCGTAGGATGTCCCTATTGATGTTGCATGAGTATAGTCGGAATGAGTAAATGTGTCGGAAGGTAAACTTCGGAATGGAATGGAGACTGGGAAATTGGTATTATAATATTGGATGGGATGACGGATCATGTTGGTTTTGAAAACTTGGTTGCCTTTGTTGGAATACCGTAAATTGTTAGAACTGGTTGCAATTGGTTGATTAATATTGAGCTGCGTAAATTGATGGTAGTGCCTTGAGACAGTTGGAATAATTTCATTGATCGGATCAGAATTGAGAATAAGTGTAACGATGGAATTGGATAGTGCATGTAGCCGAGATCGGCGAGAGCGAAGGTGAATAGGAATGACCCTCGGGATTAATGTTGTTATAATATGAGAGTTGTTTTATGCGAGAGAATAATATGTTGGCTTGATCAATACGAAAAAATGTTTGAATACAGCGAGAAATATTACTAGAGTGGAATGATGCTATAATTTGATGGATGTATCATGATCGAAAAATTTATGAGTCGTAAACAAAGTGTATAGATGTGGACGATGACGAGTACATGATTTGATAGATGAGAATCACGATATCGAAATAAAATACGACAATAGGATTTATCAACTTTGGTGGCATGAATGACAATGATCTTGAAAGGAATACTTGATACATCTAAGTCGAAATACTTTGGAAAATTTTGGATCGGTTGTGGAAAATTTCTCGAGTTGGAATGTGTAACATCTATTGTCTTATTAGTTGGTTGGGATATTGAATAAACAAGTGGGATTATATGAGATGCTCGAAAATAATTACTGATGTTCGGAAAAGAAGTCACACCGTAGCTCGTTCGTTTTCTCTATCACTGAACATGGCTGAAGTGCATGTATTTCTGGGACGCCTAAAATATGTGTATGATTCCAACTAAGTGGTATGCTGAATTCAAACAAAGCCACATGGAAGGATTATCATGTACTAAGGATTTGCATGAGTGTCGGCGAAAAGATCAAAGATGGTAAACTATTTTGAATCAATTGGGATGCTGTAACGAGATGGTACATTACTTGAAATCAATCGAGAGATTGCAGAAAAATATTAAATAGTGCAAGTCGATCGTTGAGAAGGTTCATAAAAAGTCGGTTGATGTTTTGGGGATGAGTTTTGTTTTAAGTTTCAAGGATGAAACTTTTTCTGAGAGGTATATATTGTAGTGCCCCGACCCGCAAGATGCCTTATAATGGATGGTTGGTTCGATGAAGCCTTGTTGGACTTGAAAATATGTGAAGGATCGATTGGAAGGCTATGCGATCGTGGCTGGATCCTTTAAAGGATAGTATGCTATGTGAGTAGTGTTGATCCTCAAAATAAAGGATAGTATGTTATGTTTCTTATTGAGTTGCTCAATAACACCTTGCGTGGAATTCAAAAAGATAATGAAAGATAAATAATCACCTGAATGTAAACTGTTATTGCTAGATGAATTGTATGCTTATAAAATATTGCGATGAAATACATGACAGATGAAGCAAAGTCCCAAATGCTTGGACGGTAAGTATATCGAGCCTTAGCTCGACGAATAGATGGTAACACAAATATTAAGACCCAAGAACTGGGCAGAGAGTATGCTTGAATTATGGCCGAATGAACGTATGCTAAACAGGTGCTAAATCCCAGGAATTGGACGGTGAGTACATTGAGTTTGGTTGGAAAGATGTACGGTATCAAAGAGGTGATAAAAGGGCTTAGGTAATCACATTCTATTATCTTGTGCCAATATAGAATGTAGATTTTACTAAGACCCTGGATTGGGCAGATAATAATGTGAGCATTGGCTCAAGGCAAGATGGCAAGATGACAATACGAATGAGAATGATGGGTTATTACTTAGTTTTCCTCATCATGCATTATATGTTTTCTTCTTAGATAAGTTGCACATAATTGCATGGTCATGAACGACTTGTCGACAAGGTGGTAACTCAAACGGTATTCCAAGGCCTTGGAAACCGATTCGTCTTGGTGGAACCTCGTGCTGAAGTAGTAGCACAGTGCTGAAGTAGTAGCACGGTATACGAGACCTTCAGTGGGGCTAGCTACCCGCACTGTAAGGGGCGTCGTATACCTGTAAGATGGTCCAAGATGGCATGTCGCTAATGATCTTTATATAGATAGGTCCAGTGCTAATGATGTCTTATGCAGGCAGAGTAAGTTATTACTCAATTACAGGGAATGATGTCGGCTATTGGTAAGAATCACCTAAACGGTGACAAATATATTGAATTATGATATTTTTCTAACAATGTCTTGTACAGGCTGAGTAAGTATTATAAATGTACATGGATGGCTACACGACCGTGGGTAAGAATCACCACAGGGTGATAACTGTATGCTTTAAATTATGTTAGCTATGAGATTTGCATGCTTTACTTCTTGTCAGATACAAATATGAAATTGACCCTAAGACAACAAGAAAGACCACTGTTAATAATATTCTATAACATGATTACTTAATGTTGTCTTTTTAGGTGAGTTGGGCCAGCACCGCTCGCCAGTACATTAATGATGTACTGACCCACGTTGTGGGCAATATTACAGGTGTTTGCTTATGGGGAAATCGTTTGATCAGTGCTTGGCATAAATGACTCGGATGGGTGTGCAGAAGCTCTTCTTTCAAGACGATACCTTCTGCTATACGGGACATAAAGTATGGAACAGTGTAATTCAGTTATACCAGTGAGATTGCAGCCAAATTGGTAAGTTCATTGTAAAGAAGTCGGTATATTCAGTTGTAGCCTAAAGGGCAAGTGTATACATATTCAGTTAGCTATTCAAGAGTCTTGTAATCAGTTGTAAACTCTGTATTCCGCTGCCAGTCTGGTAATCTGTAATTTTCAATAAAAAGATACATTTCTTCATATCTTGTGTGACTTCAATTTATCTTCTTAGCTTTGCTGCACTGTCGATGTTTTCTAAGAAATACCAGGAACTGTAATAGTTTTGCCTTGTACAAGTGCAATCTAGACTTTTATGGTATCACACCCAGTGGCTAGTTTTCGATCCTCCGGGATCAGGGTGTGACATAAATAACGGTTATAACGTACATAATTCATGGTAACATTATTTTGGGTACACGTCGAAAGGGCCCTTCTGACAACAAGGCGTAAAAGCCTAAGCGACACGGTGCACTAGTCTTCGGACTACCGCTAGCTGGGATCCGGCCCCTACAGCTAACCTAAAGCAGTTTCACTGTGATTATCATCATTTTAAACAATATTTATTATTTGGCTACACTATTTTTATGGCTTGTAACATTCAAAATTTCAAATTCAAGATTATTTTTCTATCAAAAATGTCTTTTTAAACCTTTTTTCTGTTATGGAGCCAGAGCCATAGAACTTGGGCCGAACTCTGTGTGCCTGCTTCCAGAACCCCCAACTGCTCCTGGCCATCAAAATTTTGATCTGACGGCTACTATTTAACCCGACCTGCTGGCCTTAATGCTCGTATACCCGAACTCTCTCTCACATCATTTTTCTCTTCTTCTATCTCCCTCAAAACCCTTTCTCCTCAAACCCTAACCCTAGAAAACTGAATTCTTAGGGCTATCTTTTCCCAAACTCAATATTTAAGGGTTTTTGGTGGATCTCTTACATCTCCAACTACTTTTGTGAGGTATAATTCCTATTTTTCATCTATTTCAAATTCATCTTTTCATTATCAATGGCTCCAAAGTTATTTGGTAGAGGTAAAAGGTTGAGAAGTGAGGGAGCATCTTCATCTAACCCTCCTCCTCCTCCTCCTCCTAGTCATCTTTTGTTCACCACCACCTCCACCAAATCCCAACACCTACAATGAGCAAATTTTTGTCTCATTTGATTCATCCAATGAGTGGTACATGGACTTTCGCTCACGTAGTGTGTTCCTGGACCATCCGATAAACTTCATAATTTTTCGACATATGACGCACTTTTTCACGATTTATGCCTCAATGAACTTGTCACAACTTCATCTCTTGTTTATCTCAATGCCATACAGATGTTTTACTATAATTTAACTCATGACGACACTAGGATTTATGCTCGTGTCACCGACATTGACATATCTTTTGATGATTTTGAACTTGCCGATTATCTTGACCTTCCAGAACCAAACACTTGGGAAGAACTTGTTGATGCCCGACAGTTCCAATTCCCCGATGAAACCACTCTTGAGTGTTTCAAAGATGCATTATGTTTTCCTAATACACGTCCTCGCAAGCTTCGAGCCAAATATCTCAACAACTATTTTTATGAACTCCATCGGATCATCTTTTCGTCGATCTTGCCCAAAATAGGATATACCGATGAAGTCACTTATCTTCAGATATCGGCTCTATGTCATCTTCACTTTTGTCTTTCGTTCAACTTTCTTCGTACGATGATGGACTAGATGATTCGTGCGAGACCAAAACCAAAATCCTTAGTCTATGCCATGTACCTTCCAAAGATTTTTTGTGCCTTCAATATCCCTCTTGAAGACTGTCAGTTCCAACTTGCTTCTACCTCTTCTGTCCAAGGAACGTAGGACTACTGCTGCTGCTTCATCCTCTAACTCTGATGCTTATGATGCTCCAGAGCCCGAGCCTCCTGCTACTCTTGATTCCATCCAGGCGATGTTGCACAATCGCTTCCATTTGGAAGACGACCGTTGGACCCAGTTGGACTACCGTACCACCCTTCAGATGAGTGCTATCAGCAACTCGCTGCACGACCTCCAGTACGCCCTAGCCACCCATCCTACTATGTCATTCCCTATCGTATGGGACTGTAACCCCGCTTTCCGGAAATTTTTCTTTGATTAATTCCTGGTATTTTTAGAATTTTAAAAATAATAATTTTCTGCTAGTTATGGAATATTAATTTTCCTAATTAATAGTATTCCTTGTAAATTTTTATGAAGTAAAATATTGTTTATTATTTACTTAGAAATTTGAGTAGGAAGACTCTAGAAATTCTAACAAGATT
Source organism: Iris pallida (assembly GCA_029216955.1). NCBI lineage: Eukaryota > Viridiplantae > Streptophyta > Magnoliopsida > Asparagales > Iridaceae > Iris > Iris pallida. The sequence goes on from JANAVB010007223.1 coordinate 175,686, forward strand.
TCTAACAACCTTTCTATCATTTTAACAAACTTTGGGTAAAAATTGCAATTAATAAATTATGGAATGACCTAAGTGTAAAACTCCATTTTACTTGTCTACATAAGCAGAGAAAGCGAGAGAGAGAATGACCATTTCATTCTCAGATGAGGAATCGAGCTCTCATCTTCAAATCTCTCTTTCCCCAAATCAAACAAACCCTAACCCTAATTCTTGGTGGAAGTCGCCATGGTAATAGCGTGGGCATCCCTCACCGATGTCCCTTCCTCTTTCCTGACGATTGCGAGGGCGATGACGAGATAACAGTGGCGTGATCTCCTCTCCAGCGGCGACGAGCGACGGATCGAGGTGACAAATCTCGGCAACGGCTAGTACGACAATGTTTCGACGATCGACGAGTTTTGTAAGGTGGCGTTCGATTGAACTTCACCTCTTTTCGGCGTCTTTATCCTCTCTTTGATGGGCGGCGGCAAGGTCCATTCCTCCACTATGAGCATCGACATAGAGGTTCTCTTCCCGACGGTGACTAGCCGTGATCTTCACGACGGTGCTACGAATCCTCTTGGCGAGCTTCACAGAAATAATAGTGAGTTGTTCTTCGACTGTTGATTTCCTTCCTCTGCAACTTCTTGATATGTTAGAAACTATGTTTTGTTTCTTGTTCGATTTAGGTTTTGAATTCTAGTCTTCTGATTGAGCGATCGATTGATCTGTTGGTTTGAGCCTTTTTTGTTTTTTTCATGTCAGAGACGAGTAATCTCGGATCGAACAAACCACCAGGGAACGTATCCGCTTCTTATATCATATCTGGAAGAATTTGGATCATCTTCAGAATTGGGTCTCTGTTTTCTAGGATGTGTCTGGACACTTGTGGGGTCGATTAGGACACGAATCAGATCGATTTATTCTCAGGTATCAATCTCCATTCTTGATAAATTAGAATTAGTTGTCATAAATTTTGAATGAATGAATTGTGATCAGGGTGTGGAGAGTATGGGTTAGCTGTGTCCTGTGTGTATTCTTGATGTTGTTCGTGTCCGGGTGCTGTTGTGTTTGCGTGCCAACGCTGTTCCTGTTGTGTACATTGCAGTAGGTTGTCAGGAACCAGAGTAGCAGATGGCCGAGTTGGAGAGTTCAATTGACTATAGGATTTTTCTATTCGATTGTATATTTAAGATTTGTATCTAGTTTCTGTATAATTCATTTTATCAACTTTGTTAGATTTAGCTGTGTGTTTGAACAAATATTAGTATGGCTAGACTTTGCTTTACAGGTTGTTGAAACATTAGATTATGTTGACTTGTTAGGTTCGGTTTGGAAGCCAGGGTTGTGTTCATATCTGAATATTTTCCTATTTTTCTGAGTTACAAACAGAAAGAATTCTTATTGGGTTGCTATTTTAAATGATAGGGAACAGAGCATAGTGGTGTTCTGACATGGGCGAGAGCATATAGTTTGGTCTGTTGAACTTAGTGTATTATGAGTTTTTGATGAAGTTTTCATATTGTAGGTAGTGTTGCTATAAGTCAAATTTTTGCAAGGTTGTGTTTAAACAAGTACCTGGCCTTTGGAGTGACTTTTGTGTGAATTCTGATGAAGAGTGGTCTATTGTATGAGTTGAATGTAATTTCAACTTTACACTTAGGTTGGATTGCATATATTTTGTACCTTTAATTTAGTAAGTCTGATATGTTGCTGTGGACACACACAAAAAAGAAGAAGAAATATTATCTTTTCTTATTGGTGCAAGGCACCACAAATTGAGTACGCTTGAGAGATCCTACGATGAGGATCCCCGAGTACAAATAGAATTCTGTGGATTGGGACGATAGATATCGAGCGACAGTTGCTCCATTACTCCGTTGACATTCCGATTACAACAGTGAAGAAATCCGAAGAAAATTGCTAACTCTCGGCTCACTGGCAAGAAGTGCAGCAATTTGGCTCTTGAAATACTCTTCGTTCAGTGCTTTGAAGAGGTATGAGACCCCTTTTTATAGTCGTTTTTGTGCTGGAATGATGTTATGCGCCCATATGAGAAAATACACTAATTTTCATATGGGCACATAGTCCTGCTTTGGGCACATACAGTGTAGGCGCATACAGACTTCATGATTATGGGTAGATCGTGGGGTTGACGTGGCCACATACTTCGGTGCACGACTGCTCGTGGAGACTAACATGGCCGTATGCTTCGGTGCACGATTGATCGTGGGTTTGACCGAGTCGGGGGCTGTCCTGACTTGGGCGCATAGCCTGAAACAGGGTTATGCGCCCCTTTTAGAGGAGTCCAGTATGGGCGTATAGCTTGCTTTGGTGACTTGGGCGCATGTGGGGTGTCTTTGTTTGGGCGCATATGTCTTCCTGGCTTGGGCGCATATTACTCCCTGGCTTGGGCGTATATGACTCCCTGGCTTGGGCGCATAGTTGTCAAGATTGCTGAAATTTTTATGCTTCTACTTGACCCCCTTCAAACTTTTCAATACTTGAACGAGTTCGAAATACTTTGAATGAAGCATGGACCGTCTTCTCGTGATACAGTGGGCGCATAAGATAGCTCTCCTTTTGGGTGCATAGAGTTTGGCCAGACTGTCAGAGAGATAGTTGTTGAGATCTTCCTCGAAAATTTGAACTGACAGATTCATCGGAGCAGAATTTGAAGAGGTCCATCCTTCATGCGTTGTCCACGTCAGCAAGTGGTAGTCGTATAATATACAAGAGACTGTGTCTTCATTTGAGCGCATAAGTCGTAGTGGGCGTATAGGCGCATAGGAGTAGTAGATGCATAGTACACAGTGGGCGCATAGGAGTAGTGGACGCATAGTGTTTGGCCAATGCCTATAAATAGGCCTTGAAGAGAGAGAAGATTCATTACTCTCTTTTCCTTCAAAAACTTTCAAAATACTTTTCATCTCTTCTCTGCACGAACCATGTCTCCCAAGGCCGCCAAGAGATCTGCGAAGGGCAAAGGGGGTGCACCGAGTGGCTCTCCTCCTGCGACAGCATCTTCGCTAGTCCAAGACCCAATCCTGGGTGAGGCTAAGCCTCAAAACCAAGTCTTGAGCGTTAATTTGCGACGCTCAGACTTTTTTTCTGCCTGGTCGCATGTGCCCAATGCAACATATTTCTGTGAGCATTCATATGCGCCCACAGAACCATGTGCCCACACTGTGGTGTGTTATGCGCCCACATGCTGCGGCATGCTATGCGCCCATATGCTGCTGCATGTTATGCGCCCATATGCTGTTTGTATGTTTATGCGCCCATATGTTGTTTGGGCGCATAACCCTTTGGACGCATAACCCTTTGGGCGTATAGGATTCCTCCAGCACTTAGTTTTTTTTGTAGATTCTGAGTCTAACTTTCTCTTCTGTCCTTGCAGTTAACATGTTTGTCTCGAAACTTGGTGGAATCCCTTTCGGTTCTTCTTGCCAAGTCCTCGGCACAAGCCTCATAACCAACATGGTCAGCAAGGTTCAGGACAAGATCAGTCATAACCAACCTACAGAACAGACGCTCGCCGTACTTGAACAGGATAAAACCGTCCTGAAGCAGATGATTAACAATGAGAAGGTCTTGCTCGGAGGGGTACGGTATTTCAAGAAGCTGTACTTCCTGTTTGGTGACAGTGTAGGGTTCGAAGATGGCGAGATGATATGCTTGAGAAGCCTACTGGGGGTCTGGCTGAACAATCAGAGGATATGGCTTCCGTTGATGGAGTGTCAGTATCTTTTGTCTGCGTTCACTGTCTTAGCCGTGCAGCATCAGATGAAATGGGAGCTAACCTCTGACCTCCCCGGGATCGTCTCCAGAAGAATACAGTTCGACTTGGGAGATTGGAAGAAGGACACTTTCAAGTGTGTCAGGGGCACTATATCTTACTCCACGAGGGGGCTGCAACCTGGTGCCGTAATAAACGACATCCTGACTGACCTCCACCCTTATGCTGCAGACACGCTTTACAATCTGATGATGTCGGGGCACGTGTCGTATTTCATGGGAAAGATACAGCTGGAGGGCTGGAGGTATCCAGTTTCATTCTGGAGCAACCTCACTGACTGGGTGATTTCCATGTATAAAGCCACTTTGAAGACTACTGGCCTTTTTTATGCTATTAGGGCCACCCAATATGGCGTAAAGGTCAACTGGCCGATGTTTGTCTCCTTAGCGGAGTTATACAACCTTCACACTTGTACTTTCATTACTCCGGGCGGGGAGATGGGATTGGCTCTCCACGAGATGCAGGAAGTGTCGAAGCTTTCTTGGGGCACAGAGCCGTATGAAGAGTATGTGCCTTGTGATAAGGAGCTCCGAGACCTGGAGAATGAGAACTCCAAGATGATGGAAGTATACAAGGAGTTATTCTGCCACCTTCTCATCTATCATAGGATCAACAAGAAAGGGAGGACCGAGGAGGCCAATCCCCACGCAAGAGCTTGGACGGGCTACATCTTCGTTCAAGGAGAAGGAGAGGATCCGGTCTCTATTTCGATTTTAAAACCTATAACCAAGTCCGAGATAGAAGTCCGGATGGCAGATTATGATACAGCGGATACCATGGACAGTGATGATCCTGAGGGAAAGTTCCCGATCGACCATTACTTTTGTCAAGCTGAATATTCGTTGTCGGAGAAAGCCGTGTTGGTAGCTTTCTTGATGATCTGGCTTCGTGACTGTATAGTCCCTCCCTGGGGGATCAGGGACTATTGAGAGGATGAGCCGGAGCATAATACTTCCGGCTGTGAAGCTGGTATTCGGATACCGGCTTGCCTTGCTTTTCGCGATGGTCTGTGCCACTTTACGGGGTCTACGAGATTTTGTTAGAAATACGGTAACTTCTGAAGGCAGAACCAACTTCGCCCGGACCGAACTTCCGTATCATTTCTTGATGGGGTGGCTGTTGCTGCACTGTCCTACCTTGATGAACGCTGGGCCGGCGGCAGACTCTTTGGCGAGAGACACTTTTTTCGTAGATTTCGTGACGTAGACTGGGCCGTCACTGGTGTACCTGCTTGCAGAAGGGCTTTAACCTTCTTGCAGAACTAGAGTTCTTCAGGGTATCCCCTCCGTCCGGCAGTGGTAATACAGGAGATACTTTAGTGGGTGAGGGAGTTCATACCACTAGCTTGACTGCTGGGGCATTTCACTGGCTTCAGTCTATTAGGCCGTTGCATCTGGTGCTCAGAAACAGGAACCATGCCTATCTGAAGCCATACCTGCCGATAGGTAGGTAGCATAATTGACGGGGCACGTGCATGGATATATTACAATGCCGGATACACGGGGGCAATCTTCACTCTGTCCACAGATAAGCCCGAGACTCATCTGTGCTATGCTGCCGCCAAGTTTTATGTTCTGATCAATACCATTCACCCCCGGTATGATCGTGAACAGAGCTTGATATTAGGGACTCGGTTTGGCCCTCCTTCTGTGAAACGAGCTCGAGAGGCGCCAAAGGGCCGTAAGAATACGAGTGTTACTCCAGCCGTGAAGTCAGCCGCAACACCACGACCAAGGGCTATCCTTAGGGAGCCGGTAGTGCCTCCAAAGGAGGGCACGAAAGATGATTCTGCTCTTCCCAATCCTCCTTCGAAGAGGAAAGCTTCAACTGAATTAGCCCAAGAGCCAACTTTTATGAGAAAGAAGAATACTGTTGCCCTAAGGAGAGCCAAGGAAGTGGGTGCTAGCTCACCTCCCTTTAAAAGGTCTTCCCGACAAGCTGGAAGAAGTGGAACGGCGTTGCGGGCCGTTACCATGCGGAAGGTAGATCCCTTCCTAGACTCTATACCCGTTTTGGTCAAGCCATTAGAAGCTTTCTCACCCTTATGTTTGTCCTTTGTACAGGACTCTGAAGTTGCAGCTGAGGCAGGTGCCTCCTCGTCTGAGGAAGTGGACGTGACAACAGTATCCCCTTCTTGTCCTCTATCGGCAGACGACGTTCAGCCTTTCCCAGTCAAGGAGGCTGAATCAAAGGATGATCAGGGCGAATGCCCGGATTATGGTGGCGACCAAAACGCCAGTCCTTCTTTCGATATCTCCTTGGGGGCGATGTCTAAAATCGGGGCCATAATAGAAGAGTTGGACGAGAATCAAGTCCAATTGGCTCACTCTCTCGCGGGTACGTTATATTTGTACCTCTCTTCAGATGAGATTTTTTGACTTCGATTTTGCGTGCTCCTCGTGAGGCTGACTGCCATTGTATATTCCCTTGTAGACAAGGAGAAGAAACCACTCATAGAGTAGCCCAAAGCATTGGGAGAGAAAAAGAGGTTGTCCCTGGTTTTTCTAAATTTGCTGGTACGGAGGGATCTATTAGTAAGCCGATATCGGCTACAGAAAGAGAGGATGAACAGCCTACTGTAGTGGCTGTTGCGGAATCTGCTCCCGGTCCAGCTGGGGCCATAGAAGATACCCAGCCTGATGCTGCTCGAGGCCACGATATTTTTCTTCTTGAACAACCTGGGCCTGCTCTCGATTTTCCTGAAGCCAAGACTAATGACTTAGCCTAAGTTGGCGCTGAGCATGCTGAAGGTACGAACATACAACTCTTTCACACTCTCCTTTTTTGTTATTGATACATATATTAGTTTCTTGTTAGGTTCAGCTTCTTGTCAGGTATCTCTTCCTGGAGTGGAAGATCCTCATCAAGCTTCCTCCCCGACGACCTCCACCGAAGACGACGATATGGCCTAGGAGGTCGTCAAAGCTTTCTATTATATCCTGAATGTAAAGCTTCCTGGAGTTCTGAATCGGAATACCGCCTTTGGCCCTATGAAGCCTGTTGCTGAATGCCAAGTGGCGGCCTTTGAGAGCATCGCTGGCTATGAAGAGTGGGCTAATGCTCTAAGGAGGGTTCTAAATGATCTGGAGGGTTAGGTGGCTAGATTCTGGGATTCCAAACAATAGAGCCTGACATCGCTGTTCCGTGCAGAAGACGAGGCTTTAATCGCAGCTCTGGCGGAGGAGGAGGCAACTTTCTAAGCAAGAAAGGATGCCCTCGCTCAAGAGATCAGTGAATTGACTGATTAGTATGAGTAGTTCAACACTGCGAGTGAGGCCCATGCTACTTTGAAGAATGAGCTGCCTGCACATATTACTGAGAAATATAATCATATTATGCGGATCCAAAGTGAGATTTCTCAACTGGATGCCAGCTTGAGGACAGCAACGTCTCAACAAGAGGACTATTTGGCTCAGGCTGCCATGACCGCCACAACTTATGACCACTTAAAAGAACAACTGGTAAAGTTTAAGGGAGAGCACGTGAATCTGATCCCCTTCCAGGATGAAGCTGCTCATCAAGAAGAGACGCGCCGCCGTGCTACCACGAAGGTCGAAGCCGAAATTGTGGCTCTTAGGGATAGTATCAATCGATTGTGTATCCCTTAGATTTTCTCTTTTAATAGGCTCAACTGGCTGTCAAGACTCCTGTATCTCTTTCTTTTCTCTGTCTTTTGATAGACGTTTTTAATAAAGAATCTTTTGGCTTTAAAAATTCATGAATAAAGTTTGTGAAATATCAGAACTAGAGGTACTGTGGACGTAGTAAGGATATTTCTGGTGGGTATTCTGCTTGAAAATTTGATGTGGACTTATTATCCATTTTATATTGATAATAAGTTGAAAGAAGCTGCTAATAGAGGTAATGAGGACGTAATAGCATAGGATATTCTATATCTGACCAGAGATAATATGGACGTGGAACGATATATAACATTAGGTAGGGGTAGATAATTCAGAGGTATTACGGACGTGATTATCCTTGATGAATGCTTTGCTCAGAGGTTATATGGACGTGACAAAACGTTTCTTAATCATCCCACTGGGGAAATAATTATCGAAAAATAGTTCAGAGGTAATATGGATATGACTTGTTTTCGTCAGACTGAGTTTGGGCAGAGTCAAAAAAATGGAAATAATTCTACTGGGGAATCTTTTTAGAGGACCTATTATCCCTGGCGTATTCAAGACTCTTGAAATACGGATAATAGTTAACTAATTTTTTTTGAATCACATAAACATTGTACTGTACATTTAAATGACTGAGAATATGTGAACACTGTTTACAAAGGTTACACATAATATTTCTTCAGGAACTTGTCGTTGATCGGCATCATGAACAAGTCACCGTCAGGTTTGGTTAGTCGATGCGCACCGTTAGAATATACTGATTCTATAACGAAAGGACCTTTCCATTTAGGCTGGAATTTTTCGTTTGTCTTGTGCGTCGTAACCATTGGTCTTCTCACTGCTAAGACTAGATCGCCAACTTGGAAGATTCTTTCCTTCCCATTTTTATTAAAGGCTCTGGAAAGACGTGCTTGGTATAGCTCAATACGCTGCTGAGCTAATAAGCATTTTTCGTCTAGCGTTTCGAGTTCTTGTAGTCGCAGACAGTAACTTTCTTGTGTAGTCAACTCACTGTCTAAGGCTACTCGAAGAGAAAGAATCTGGATTTCTAGGGGAAAAACTAGTTCGCTCCCATAAACCAGATAGAATGGCGAACTGCCTGTTGGAGTCCGGACCGTTGTACGATAGGCCCAGAGACATTCGCCGAGCTTCTCATTCCAATCGCGCTTGTTTGAAGATACGAACTTCTTGAAAAGTTTAATGATGGTCTTATTGAAGGCTTCTGCTAACCCATTAGCCGCTGGATTGTAGGCAGTAGAGGCTATATTCTGGATTCGATTCTTATCGCAGAACCGATAGAATACATGGCTTGCGAATTGTGGACCATTATCATGGATGATCTTGTGAGGTAGGCCGAAGTGATAGATAACATGATGTTTAATAAAACTGATCATGTTTAACGTCTTCACTTTGGTGAGCGGTATAACTTTCGCCCATTTGGAGAAGTAATCGGTTATTGCTAGGATGAACCGATGTCCTCTGAAAGATGGTGAGCTGATTGGGCCTATGACGTCCATACCCCAAGCTTCAAAAGGCCAATATGCTGTTGTCGGGTGTAGAAACTCCAAAGGTTGATGAATGAAGTCATCGTAGAACTGACAAGCTCTACACTTCTTTGCATATTCAACAGCATCTGCTATCATTATAGGCCAATAATAACCCCATTCGTCTGAGGCGATCTTATAATTTGGTGCCTGGTTGATGTGCACCACAAACTCCATCGCGAGCCTGACGGAGTGCATATTTGGCTTCTATGTCTGATAAACATCGTAACAGTAGCCCGTCGTAAGAGCGTCGGTATAGCATTTTGGTAGCTGTATCATAGTAAAATCTGAGGGATCGCCTTTGGACAGACGCTGCTTCCTTTGGGTCCTCAGGAAGGATTCTATAGATCGTGTAGTCTATGAAAGGAAATCTCTAGTCTTTAACGTTGATGTTTGTTTCTATTGCATAACTGTGATGAATATGCAAGGCATCTTTCACACATAATAGTTCTCGACCAGACACTGTGATCGAATGCTGAGTGTTGACAAGAGCGGTCAGGAAAGCAACAAGACCGGCTAAAGCATCTGCTTCTATATTTTGTAATCGAGGGACGTGCTCGATGAAGAATCCAGCAAAAGTAGAAGCCAATTCGATTGTCGCTTTGTGATATAGGATGAGATCTTCGTAACGAACTTCATAATCCCCTCGGACCTGACTAACTATTAGCTTAGAATCGCCGTAAGCTTCTAAATAGTCAACTCCCAGTTGTTTTGCCAGTTGAAGGCCGATTAGTGGGGCATTATATTCAGCTACTTTGTTAGTACAGGGTTCCATGAGAGAATATGCACGGTGTATAACCATATGGTCGGGTGACACAAGCACGATGCCTACTCCACCCACAATATTTCCTTTAGGTCCTGTTCTTGATACACCATCAAAGAACATTCATCAAATGGAGATTTCTTCAGTTGCTGTGTTAGACTCCACTAATTCATCGGGAATTTCATCGTAGAGTTTGGAAGATTCTGGCACCGGATGAACTGCTAGGAAATTAGCTAATGCTTGGCCTTTTACTGCCTTCTAAGGGACAAACAACATATCGTATGGAGTCAACAGCATTGCCCATGTAGCTAAATGGTAATTGAGAGAACCCAGGTTAGTCATGAGTATTCTGAGAGGATTGACTTTAGATATGATGTGGATAGTCTGCCCAGACACATAGTGGCGTGGCTTCTGGATAGCAAATACAAGTGCGAGACATTCCTTTTCCACAGGTGTGTATCTGTGCTTGGCACCCACCATCGTGCGGCTGAGGTAGTAGATTGCCTATTCATGGCCGCCTTCATTCTTCTGAGCTAATAGGGCACCAAGAGAATGATCCATAGCACGAACATATAGTAAGAAGGGCTTCCCCATTATTGGAGCCACCAATACTGGGGGGCTTGTGAGATACTTCTTGATGTCGTCAAATACACGTTAACATTATTCAGTCCAGACGAAAGATACTCCTTTCATCATGAGTTGAGTAAATCGTTGACACCTTCCAGAAAGTTTTAAAATGAATCGTCTGATGTAGAGTAGCCTTCCTTGAAGTTCGTGTAGCTCTTTGAGGTTTCTTGGGGGATGCATATCGAGGATAGCTTTCACTTACTCGGGGCCAAGTTGTATATCCTTTGAAGTGATAACAAAACCAAGGAACTTGCCGCTGGAGACTCCCAGAAAAGACTTGGTTGGATTCATCTTGACTTGGTGTGCACATATTAGTTCGAACACCGTTCTGAAGTCTTTAAGGTGGTTGCCCTTGAGATGACTTTTAACTGCGATATCATCTACATAGCATTCCACTGTTTTGCACAAATGATCGTAAAAATTTATGTTCATGGCTCGCTGGTATGTCGTCCCTACATTTTTCAATCCGAAGGGCATCACTGTATAGCAGTATACCCCAACGGTGTTCGAAAAGATGTGTGTTTCTCATCATTGAGGAACGTCTTGATCTGGTTGTAGCCTGAGAACCCATCCATGAAGTACATCCGTTCGAAGTCCCAAGTATTATCGATCATTACGTCGGTGATCGGTAGAGGGAACTCATCTTTCGGGCAGCAGAGTTCAAATCACGATAAACGATACAGACTCGAACTTTACCATTCTTTTCATAACTGTCACAATGTTAGCGACCCAGTCAGGGTGTTGTTCTTCGCGAATGAACCCGCTTCAAATAAGCTTCTTAACTTCACTCTCGATGGCCTCCATGATATCTAGTCGGAATCGTCGTTGCTGCTGCTTCACTGGCTTAGCTTTGGATGAGATATTTAGGCGATGCATAGCAACTTTAGGGTCCAAGCCTGGCATGTCTTCAAAGCTCCATGCAAAGACGTCAATGTATTCTCTTACAAGCTGTATAAGAGATTGTCGTTCTTTGCCAGACAGACTTTTGCTAATGAAGATTGGTTTAAGAGATGATTCATCTCCTAAATTAATTTGGACGACTTCGTCTTCGGTAGGTGGTTCACGTTGTTTGAAATGTAACTTCCACATAGTATCCATCTTTTGAGCCCATTGTTCAAGCTCGATCGATTGGACATTGTCTGCAATTTGGTCAACTAACACCATATTGACGGATAAAGTTGCTTTGAACATGTCTCCAATGCTGGAGTCTGAATCGCAGAGACATGAATCAGAAGAATGAGAACAACGATCTGCTTTGACGTCTGATCCTTCAGGAGTTGTTGGAGGAGTGACGTAACCCAAACCAGTACCATTTTGTTGATAATAGTTCTCAGGTTTGTCAGGAGGAGCAAAGTGACGTATTGGCAATCGTCGTCCCTAATCGTAGTTTAGCCCCTGGTCGCTTTTTATATCATATCCCATGTTCTGGATGATATTCTTGGCCTGCCAACTATATTGAAAAATTTGCATTTTTCCAGAGTCATAGTCAACTTCAGTGTTGTGATTGGGAGAAGTAGAGTCCAGAACAAACTTTCTTTCGCCAATTTTTCGACCGAAGATGGTCAATTCTTCACCCTTCTTTCTAGCTGGAACGATGAAGTAGTGGATATCTTCTGGCCAGACTTTTTCTTGTAGATGAGGCATCGTGACCGGTATAGAGTGATGTGGTCCTATGCCATGCTCTAGGGCGTATATCGTATCTATGTACTGGTTTATAGATTGGTAGACATCGGAGTAATTCAAAGATAAACCTTTACTTAGATGCAAGTTCTTCTTCGGGGATAACATCATCCGCTGAAGGTACATTATTTTGAGTATTGATATACTCATTGAGAGGATCATTGTCTGGAATATGAGCCACAGACTTGGCCAAGTTTGCCACATAGGGTAACTCTTCAGGATTGGGAGGACGGACTTCAGCAGGTTTCACCCGAGGTGTTTTGCGGAGAGTGATGGTCAATGGTTTGACTTTATCAGGATTCTTCTTTTTAACCCAGATTGTGAGGGGCTTTGGCATAATTTTTGGAGTAGTACGTCCTTTGACTCGGATAATCAAGGGACCATAACTGGCAGATGAACTCACTTCATCTTCATCGTCAGCCTTGTTGCCGTCGTCTTTAGGAGGCTGAGATTGATAAAGTACCGAATCTCCAAAGCAGGCTTCGATGTCCTTAAAAGGATCGACATCGGTAAACTCTGTCTTTACGATGCCATCACCGTTGATATACTTGAAGCACTGGGGAAGTGTAGAAGGAACGATTATATTCACGTGTATCTACGACGTCCCAACAAGATGTTATAGGATATATTGGTATCGATTATATAGCAAAAAACCTCTGTTCGGAGATCACCAATCTTGCACTTGAAACGAATCTTGCCCAGCGGGTAGCTTCTCCCGACATTGAAAGCCATGATAGTGGTATTAGTTGCATATAGCTTGTGCAGAGGGATTCCTAGAATTTCGAGTAAATTTCTAGAAATGATGCTGAGGGAGAAACCTGGATCAATATGCATCTGATCCACCTTAATCGCCCCAATATACCTTATATAGTACAGAGGTCTATCATGACGATTGTTTTTTAGTAGCATGTCCTCCTGGGAAAAGGTGATGTTGGGTACAACTTCCATAGTACTGTGGCTGTGAGGACAGGAGACGGGATCTTCAGCAGGGGCTTTGACTTCAGCGAGATAAGAGTCGGCATGTAGTAATACCTCACTTAAGGCCTTCTACATTTCTTTAGAGAGTCGTAATAGATCGAACAAAGTTGTGCCAGTATGTCAAAGTTGTAAGGCCGATCCATTCCTTCGGGAGTTGGCGCCTTCAGAGACTTGTCAAATCGCGTCTCCTTCTGCTTGGCTTTATCGGTAGTTGAGGGCTTAGACGGACCGGCTTATGAACTTGTGGGGGTAGCAGGAGCTTGAGAAGGTACTGCTTCTTCTTGTGTGGGGTCATAAGTCCGTAGGTAAGCCTTCCCAGATCGCGTCTCGCCATATAGAACTTCGTAAATAGGTGAAGACACCATATGGCATGATTTGTATTTCTTGCCCCTCTTTACTTTGGAAGATACCACCCCTTGCATCATTTTTTACATAAGGTCTGGATGGACCCACATGATCTAACCACGTTCAGTTGTGAGTGGCACCAAAGTTGAGTTCTGAGCTGGCGGTAGGTTGACGACTTCTATTATTGCCTTAGGGATTGGGACTATGCCGTCCGGGACTTCTGTGGGAGGAAAGTCACCAAATTGAAGAAAGATCATGTTAGAAGATATGACCTTGTCTTCAGCTTCGAGGTTGATCACTTGGCTGTCGATAAGCTGTTGTATCTTCTTCTTCTAGATGATGCAATCCTTGGTAGAATGGTGCACGTACTGATGATAAAGACAGTACTTGGGATCGTTAAGTTGGTTCGCCTCCATAGGACGTCGTGGTGGAGGCAATGTCAGTTTGTTACCCTTCATCAATGTTTGAAAAATGGTAATAACATCATCCTCGTCAAAGGAGAAAGTCTCCTTAGGTTTGTCAGGAGCGCCCTGAGAATTGGAAGCTCCCTTGGAAGTGTCGACCTTCAAGACTTCTTTCCCTTTACCCCTACGGTAGTTTGAGGGTGCTTGCCTTTGTCTTCAGATTTGGGTGTCTTCAACCCTAGTAATTCCAGATTAGGGACGTTATTTTCAGTAGCATCAGCGGCCCTAATGGAAGTAAGCCATATATCATACTTATGTATACCCAGACAGAACTTTACTGTAGGAAGGAAGTTATGTCGACGAGTATCCATGAGTTCTGAGTCGGTATACCAAAGGGCATCTTCAATACTAGTCACCTGAAGCGTTCGATGAAAGCAATAACAGATTCAGTCCTCCTTTACTTGGTCTCGATGAGGGTGGACATACTAACATACATGCCACTCTCATAAAACCTGTTGAAGAATAACCTCTCCAAATCTTTAAAGGAATTAATGCAACCGTTAGGCAGACTGCAGAACCATTCAAAAGCAACCCCCTGCAAGGTGTTAATAAACATCTTTGACAAGAACGGATCGTCCCTGGGTAAGTGTAGAGTCTGCAGGTTAAAGTATGTCATGTGTTGGCGAGGAGAAGTCATCCCGTCAAATGAATTTAGCGTCAGTGGCTTGTATTTAGGAGGGCAAATAAGCTTCTCCCATTCAGGAGGATAAGGTTGAAATATCCCCATTTTCTGAAGCTTATCTTTGTGTGAGATGGTATCAAGACGGGCAACAAGAGAATCAATTGCATCCTGTTGATTGAGCAGATTTTGAGAAATAGCTACTGTACGGTTGTCAGGTGTTGTTGGTGAAGGACCAACCCTAGCATTTGCAAGATTTGGTGAAGGTGCAACAGAATGATACTCCTTCTATACTGAAGGAGGTTTGTTGCTATGAGCCGGACTAACATATGCTGAGACGTTTGGTTGAGGTGGAGGAACAGCCCCAGTAGCTTGGACCACTATGATACTGGCAAGCATATCAGTGATCTTGGCAAATACTGTTTCAAGACCCTCTAGCCGTTTGTTGGTCTGATCACTGGCTTTTTCAGGTCTCTCTCCATCCGCCATATATGTAGATAACATATGAGGATGAACAGAGAAAATAGTACAACTGGTGCTGATACTGTCTATCTCTGAGTTAAAAAGTCCCTCGTCTTCGGGTAGGGGAGGTAGATAGTCACCGTCAGACTCAGAGTGATCATCGTCATCTGGAAGGCTACCCCGGGTGTAAAGGTCATCTGCTTCAGACTTCGAGGGAATACTACCCCCAGCTGAAGGATCATCACCTCCAGCTTGGGAGTCCTCGTCATCTATACGGAATCACGTCCTTGACCGAGTACCCATATAGACTCCTTCAGATGTAACAGCTCACTGGCTATCTGTTGGCAGACTTGTTTTTTTTTGTTCGCAGAACTGAGAGAAAAAGTTGGGTTCGTGGTCCACCTTTTTTGATTGGGGCTCCCGTAAGGAGGACCCCATGAAGCTATGTTGGATGAAACACAAAGCGGCTTTTCATCATCAGAGCGATGCAGTCGTCGGAACATGGACTGCCTCTGAGGCACTCTCGTTGCTTTGGAGCAGTAATAGTTGATGACAATACTGGTGCACGGATGTACGTCATGAATTGATGTATCCTCCCTCGCTTTACGCTTATGATTTATCATGTCACGTAAGTCAGCGGAAGGAAGTTTTACTTTAAACCCATGTCACATGCATCGTCGAGCTTTGCATATAGGTTTATAAGGAAAGTTGGCACATCTGGACTTAGTTCACGTGTAGGGGCACATCCAGACTTAGTTCACGTGCAGGGGCATCCGGACATAGATAGCTATTTTATTAGATAGTTCCATATATAATTAGTTATGGATAGCAATATATAGTTAGCTAGTTCTAGCTGTTGATCATCATTTAAAACGTAACCAACTTGTACTTATATTCAGGAGGACATACAGATTTCTTCTTACACCCGATCACCTTGAGCAAGGCAAGTACATTCTATGGTATATGTTCATTTACATTCATATCCTGTACTTTTCTTGTGACACGTTATGATACGATATCATGTACTCTTGTACTTTTATGTTCTTTTACCTACTTGTAGTTGTCATGCCCCGCTCCCGCAGGAGCGATCGTCATCGCTAAGGCGTGATGCCGCACGGGCCTAGGTTGCGCCCGTACAAGGCCAAGTCCAGAAACGGCCGATTTGAGCTAGGCTACAGAGTCGTACAGGGTGTCCCCATTTGCAGCGAAAAGTAAATTAACACAAGTTGAAGCGAATTCAAATTCTTTATTGATATTCAAGAAGTTTACAAGCGGCGCTAGGCCGATATTACAAATCGCTCAAGCTCTCTCTCCCTGAAACCTAAAAGGCGTGCCAAGTGGCTTAGAAGATGGAATGATTCATGGCGATGTTCCGATACATTATGTCCTGTATATGGTGCTCCAGCTCCTTGCAACGCTCCAAGGCTCCAGAGATAGCTCCGCGCCTTAGCACGTTCGAGGAAAGCTCCGCACCCGCCGACGATACCTGCATCCTGTAAGTAGACTATGGGGTTATCAGTACATTGTTATGCACTGGTGGGGAGGCTAGCTCGCCCATAATGCTATCATTACCAAACACGTTCAATTTACTTTTGTGCATCTCTATCATTCATTGTCTTTCTAATCTTGCCTTTGGATCGTTTTCATGGCATATTTCATAACCTATCCCGTGTTGCCAAATTCAAGTGTCGTATGGAAATACATGCACGACTTACCCATACTTACCGTCCGGCCTTCCCTGTTCAATGTAAACCAAGTTAGCCAACAATTCATATGAAATAACTTAACGTAATTCAAATAAACTTTCAATGTCAAGGGCGTGTCCCTGTCTCGGGTTCTAGCACGTCGTAAGCACGTTATCTAACTCACTTGTATGAATTTCTCATTATCATTTGGTGTGTTACATTTCAAGTATATTCATAAGGTACTTCATTTAGTTAACTTTGACTACTTTGATTTCAATGCAAGGACTTGCACGTGGATTGCCACCAGCAAAGCCCACTTAACTCTATATGCACCGGTCGCTGGCAACATAAGCCATTTTGGACATCCAAGCCGTGGTATTTCTCAACTAGCGTAGGGTGAGGACTGGCATACACCCCGTTAGTCTCTTGAAATACTCCTGCACTTACGTCCCCCGGGTGGCCGAGTCCGCACCCAGGCAGCCCGTAAGCCATATTTTGATTCCGCCTAGGCCGGCATATCCCCCCTTTGATCATGCCGCGGAATCCTTTTTTCTTTACGATCACAGCATTCGCCACCCCTCGCTCGTGCCGTTTGTCCATGACCATTTCGTATTAACTTGTCATAGGCTAACCCATAGCCACAATACGTTATCGACCAGGTTGGCGTCCGTGCAGCGCGAGTAGCGAGCCCCGTTGCACGTGCCCGTCACACCTGTCGCTAACCATTCCTTTCTTTCTTATCTTTTATTCATTTCTTCATTTCTTTCTTTCACTTGTCCATTCGTTCATTGATTCAATTTCATATTCATCCTTTCGTTGATTCATTCATTCACTTGTTTATTCGTTCATTCTTTATTTATAAATTATGCAGCTTTCCGTGTGGGAGTCGTCTTGGCGACCCATCGGTCCCATAGCCTTTCAATGTTGCTAAACTCTACTTGGAGCGACTATGTTGATAGTCTTCCCTTTTCATTGTTGTAAACCATTCATTGTTTCATTGTTGAACGCATAAGGGACTTGAACGTAAGCTTGTGCCTTAGCACGAGCGTGGAGCGCGATGTGAGAGTTTTCATATTTTCTATGTTTCTTTCCATATTCTATACAAGCATACAAGATGGGATTAATCCCTTAGCTAGGTGCGTTGGGTCATTTATTAGCATGCGCAGTGTTATCGCCTAGCAATTTCAGTGATAGTGTCCGTATTATTATGTGTCTAGGCTAAGCACAGACGGGTTCATCGGAGCCACCCACCTTAGCGATGTTCGCATCGGCCGAGCGATACTCCGAGCGCGCCTTTGATAGTCTAAGTCTGGATTCATCTTTGATGGGCCATTGTAAGTCTTGCATCGATTCGCATCGATACTTCATCGGGTCGACACAACTCTTCGGGACGACGGCTCACTTGAGTCGTTGCACTTGTCGTTTGAATCGGCGTTCCGCTAAGGCGGAGCGGATCATTACATAATACACCACTCAAAACAAGTCTCGTCCCCGAGACTTCCTGAGTGCAGGTCATTCTACCATTCCTTAACTCGCATCGTCGTATTTCTTAGGCAATCCCTATCAAACGGCTCTATCATTCTATGGCACTGAACTATACTCGATACCTTCCCAAGTTCCGCGTCGCATACGTTTGGTCGATTTTTATTGAATGACTTTTTATTTATTTCAGAGTTGATGGTTCTTATTCAATTGTCGCATTTTTCGACTTGGTTGCTATTTCGACGTATCATGGGACTGAAACGGTCGTACGAGGTGCGTTGAAATTCGTCAAATACGAGTGTCGTAGGCTGAGGCAAACTCACTTTCGTTTATGCGCATCGTAACACCCACTTGCAGCTGTATTCGAGTTCATCACATCGCTGAGTTTGGATCGCGCACGTATCCAAGGCGTCCCTCGAATACGTACATTTCAACCAAGCTTAGCGACTAGCGAAGTCGGACAAGCTACTTGTGATAGTTTTGATTTGCCGATCGCTTTGCTAACTTCGATTTAAAACCGAACTCATTTGTGTATTACATATCGTTTATCTCGGTCCTCGAGATGATTCGATTCGCTTCTCAAGCGTTATTGTCCACAAAATCAGTATGATTTCTTCTTAGCAGGGTCGACCAAGCCTAAGTAATTTTCGTCCGATTCAAAACCAAGTATTGCACCATCATCAAGTTTTTCTTCCTATCAACGATTCAATTCATTATCCCAACTTTTACTTGCGTATCATCCATCCCTATCATTCCCTTCGTTGGGGCTAATCTCGTCGTCGTTCATACACACCCCCAGTTTCCGTCCTACTCTAAGTCTTGTTTCCCCCAAGTCTATCGTCCGTCCAGACGATACTTTAAATGCCATCGCACAGGTTCAATCACTCGGCATAGGGTCGTCCGCCTATCCGCTAGGTTAGCTCACAAAGTCATAGTTACACGTTAGGTCCATGGCTCGTCGTGCAAAGTCGTTCCACGACGCTCTCCCCAAATCCTATGGTCAAACCTTTTGTTTTTGTACGGAAGTTTCTACCCAAG
Organism: Iris pallida; assembly: GCA_029216955.1. Lineage (NCBI taxonomy): Eukaryota > Viridiplantae > Streptophyta > Magnoliopsida > Asparagales > Iridaceae > Iris > Iris pallida. The sequence continues at coordinate 194,780 of JANAVB010007223.1, forward strand.
TTCGTTTCACTCACATTTCTAAACATCGAGCATGATCACCTAATTCGCATCGACTTACGTTTCACACATTCAATTCGTTCAATCACCAGTTCTAACCAATTCGTGTATTCGATCACGAGGTCATCCAGCTCGACAATACATTGTGCCCCAATCTCACGCGAGTCCGATTATCCACGGCGGTTCATGAATCACCATGCAACGTTCCGCGGAATAATCATTCTCATCGGGGCGTAACTCTTGTTGAGTTTTAGACTAACCCATTCTCGATACGCGGATTGGACCTACTCAATCCTCAAGTTCATTTTTTATGCACGCAAATTCATTCTCGAGTCCACCTTCGCGTCAAACCACAAGTCGAAGCAATCAGATTGCCACGCCATCCAGGTTCAATCACTCCCGCTGTTGAATCACCATATCAGCTCACGGGAGTGATCGTCATAATCCGATGCGACGCATGTGCGAGGCTGGAGTTGCACTCGCATAAGACAAGAATGTCGACGTTGGGGTTATCGTCGAAGCAAATCCAATATTTTATTTTCTATCCAAGTCAAGATCGATAGTCCATTCATCATTTCGTTAACTAGAAAATCCTCGAGCCACGTCTATATTTTCCTCGACACGTTTCAATATCAAGAGTATAGCATCCATCGGAACAATGACATTTGCACGGTCGTCATTCGCTGAGTCAGAGTACCCCCGAGTTATCGCATATCGATTTGATACGCCTCAATACCATCGACGATATGCGTAACCTGACGATCTTCCTTTGCAACCAATTTTGTCATCGACTGATGCTATTGTCCGAGTTGGATAATCCACAATTTCCACGATATTCAAGATCAAGTTCGATCGCTATTCCTCAAGCTTGTTTCAAGATCGTTGTTCAAAACTCAAGTCACATTTCATTTGAATCAATCCCAAATCGTACGTGCGATCCTCTATGTTTCCTCGATCAGACCATTCACTTTCATTCATCGTTCCGAATCATCTTCTAACATGCGTTGCCCATTCACAAGTTGTCTGACGACATCTCGTTCAGGACATTCGAAGTCACAATCAACTAAGCGTGACACGTTCTAAGGCTTTGCGCAGTCGTATTGCCTCGCCGACATACCCGTTCTATCCGTATATCTTGTAGTCTCGCTCGAACAATTTCTATAACGTCCATACACCACTCAGGATTCGAGCCACTTGACTAGTCGTCGTCACTCATTCTTATTCTTCTCGAACCTGTCACATACACCACTTGTATTCAAGCCATACGATCTAGTCCTCAATCACGTTCGCGTCATGCGCTAAGACATCCTTCAGATTCGTTCGATGAATCTCTAGCGTAATCTCTCACGTCGCCTTAACGTACTAAGTCGTTCAGACTAATCCTCAAAATCTAAGCCAATCTTTCGTGTACGCCTAAGCATTAGTTTGATAGCGTTCCTATCGATATACACTAGTGTATCTCCGTTCCGACCGAGCGGTACTTGATATCGCTCGCAACTCGATTGCACCAAAGTCGAGGTACGCGACACACGGCACAACTTAGCCAAAAGGCCGTGTGCATAGCTATCCCGTGCGGACTATATTCGAGTTCGCATGCTCACTTATCCTTGTTCGAGCGATAATCGATCTCACTCGCAACTCGTTTACCAGAAGGTCTAGGTGCGCGATACTCTACACAACTTAGCCAAAAGGCTGCGTGCATAACTCCCGTTCAAACTATACTTTGGTCTCGTGTACTCGTTTGCTGTCAGCGTAAGCTCATTCAAGCACGCACTACATTTGCTAACTCTTAGCATCGGTTTCTTCCAACTCAAGTCCGTCGTGGTGGCACAAAGGCCTTCGCTATCGATCCTGTCCAACCGAGTACTCGTACGAGCTTTTGAAAATATTAGACTTATTGTATGAACATCCTAAGGTACAATGAGAGAGAGCGTACACTTCTTTTGTTTCAAAACGAGCTTTCAAAACTGAGAATCGAAATAAAGTCCAAGGACGTAAAGCCGTACTCTGATACCAATCTGTCACGCCCCGCTCCCGCAGGAGCGATCGTCCTCGCTAAGGCGTGATGCCGCACGGGCCTAGGTTGCCCCGTGCAAGGCCAAGTCCAGAAATGGTCGATTTGAGCTAGGCCACAGAGTCGCACAGAGTGTCCCATTTGCAGTGGAAAGTAAATAACACAAGTTGAAGCGAATTCAAATTCTTTATTGATATTCAAGAAGTTTACAAGCGGCGCTAGGCCGATATTATAAATCGCTCAAGCTCTCTCTCCCTGAAACCTAAAAGGCGTGCCAAGTGGCTTATAAGATAGAATGATTCATGGCGATGTTCCGATACATTATGTCCTGTATATGGTGCTCCAGCTCCTTGCAACGCTCCAAGGCTCCAGAGATAGCTCCGTGCCTTAGCACGTTCGAGGAAAGCTCCGCACCCGCCGACGATACCTGCATCCTGAAGTAGACTGTGGGGTTATCAGTATATTGTTATGCACTGGTGGAGAGGCTAGCTCGCCCACAATGCTATCATTACCAAACACGTTCAATTTACTTTGTGCATATCTATCATTTATTGTCTTTCTAATCTTGCCTTAGGATCGTTTTCATGGCATATTTCATAACCTATCCCGTGTTGCCAAATTCAAGTGTCGCATGGAAATACATGCAAGACTTACCCATACTTACCGTTCGGCCTTCCCTGTTCAATGTAAACCAAGTTAGCCAACAATTCATATGAAATAACTTAACGTAATTCAAGTGAACTTTCAATGTCAAGGGCGTGTCCTGTCTCGGGTTCTAGCACGTCGTAAGCACGTTATCTAACTCACTTGTATGAATTTTCATTATCATTTGGTGTGTTACATTTCAAGCATATTCATAAGGACTTCATTTAGTTAACTTAGACTACTTTGATTTCAATACAAGGACTTGCACGTGGATTGCCACCAGCAAAGCCCACTTAACTCTATATGCACCGGTCGCTGGCAACATAAGCTATTTTGGACATCCAAGCGTGGTATTTCTCAACTAGCGTAGGGTGAGGATGGCACACACCCCGTTAGTCTCTTGAAATACTCCTGCACTTACGTCCCCCGGGTGGCGAGTCCGCACCCAGGCAGCCCGTAAGCCATATTTTGATTCCGCCTAGGCCGATATCCCCCCTTTGATCACGCCGCAGAATCCCTTTTTCTTTACAGTCACAGCATTCGCCACCCCTCGCTCGTGCCGTTTGTCCACGACCATTTCGTATTAACTTGTCATAGGCTAACCCATAGCCACAATGCGTTATCGACCAGGTTGGCGTCCGTGCAGCGCGGGTAGCGAGCCCCGTTGCACGTGCCCGTCACACCTGTCGCTAACCATTCCTTTCCTTCTTATCTTTTATTCATTTATTCATTTCTTTCTTTCACTTGTTCATTCGTTCATTGATTCAATTTCGTATTCATCCTTTCGTTGATTCATTCATCACTTACTTTTTATTCGTTCATTCTTCATTTATACATTATGCAACTTCCCGTACGGGAGTCGCCTTGGCGACCCATCGGTCCCATAGCCTTTCAATGTTGCTAAACTCTACTTGGAGCGACTATGTTGATAGTCTTCCCATTTCATTGTTGTAAACCATTCATTGTTTTATTGTTGAACGCATAAGGGACTTGAACGTAAGCTTGTGCCTTAGCACGAGCGTGGAGCGCGGTGCGAGAGTTTTTGTATTTTCCATATTTTTTCCATATTCTATACAAGCATACAAGATGGGATTAATCCCTTAGCTAGGTGCGTTGGGTCATTTATTAGCATGCGCAGTGTTATCGCCTAGCGATTTCAGTGATAGTATCTATTATTATATGTCTAGGCTAAGCACAGACGGGTTCATTGGAGCCACCCCCTTAGCGATGTTCGCATCGGCCGAGCGATACTCCGAGCGCCTTTGATAGTCTAAGTCTGGATTCATCTTTGATGGGCTATTGTAAGTCTTGCATCGATTCGCATCGATACTTCATCGGGTCGACACAACTCTTCGGGACGACGGCTCACTTGAGTCGTTGTACTTGCCGTTTGAATCGGCGTTCCGCTAAGGCGGAGCGGGTCATTACAGTAGTCGGGTAGGGGAAATACACTAGCTACATGACCATCAAGGATCAGCAATTCAGGTTGATATCTTTGGCCTCGCACCGTGCACGCGGGGCCCTAAGCTACACCCATTTCATGTGCTTATTCCTGTACTTACCCCAGCCGGTCACATATGCTAGCTGTATTTTAAATATTATACACTGTCATGTCTTGTACTTGAGGTTCAGTATTTACTTCTTGTACTTTATTTCTGTACTTTACATTCTTTACTTTCATGTTCTTTTCTTGTACTTTATATTTCATATTCTCCTATACTCATTTCATATCATGGTGTTCTTGTTCACTACCTAGAATTGTACTTTGCTCCGCTTCTGACTGGATATGTTGTAGGTGTACTTAAGGATATCGTTCCACCTTATGGGCCAGAGTCCGGGATCTTAGCTGAGTAGGATGGAGTCATGACTTAGCTAGAGGTTACAGGTTTAGGTTTGTTTAACTTTACTTCTAGATGTTGTATATTGAGAGTTCATAGTTGTATTTCATTCCTGTCATCGGATTTGTCTCTGGTACTTATATATAAATTTTATTATGACTTATGGATTATGGTGAACATTCTGGGACGGTTAGATGCTGTGATGTTTACTTTCATGTTATTCTTGGAGTTTTCCATAGATGTTTACAACTTACAACGTTGAGTCTTCCAATGTAGGCTGGGCGTGTCCGATTCGTATCCGAATATTTGGGAGCAGGTCGTGACATATTTTTAGTGGTGGCCCATGCAGGTTAGTCCTAATGGTACTTAGGCTATAGAGGGCTATTAGGGAACCTGTTAGACTAAGAAAAACTCATCACAGCATAGGATTACGGGAAAATGGTTATGGGTATATTTTACTGATTCTGGTTATACATACCATTTACTAGGTTTACCTATTATATATAGTTAGGCTATTTTAACAGTTTTCTATTTTTAGATGGTTCACACACGCAACATAGGAACTATCAATTCACGTGCACTTGACGCTTCCGAGCTTCTACCACCTCATGTCGCCTCTACTATCACCATTGGTAGTACCCAATTGATGGAGATGTTTTAGGAGTTCCTTGATGCCCAAAGGGAGCAAGCCATACTTTTTCAAGCCAGACTTGTGGATGCACTCTCCGAGCCAGAAAGGACATCTGATTTCTAGACTCTCGAATCTTTAGACTTTCCCGATACCAGCACATTCTTTATACCGAGAGCAGATCGAGAACATGGAGCCGCCACTTCTGAAGATTATTCAAGTCTTCGAGGATCCAACTTCTTCGAAGATTAAAGCCGCCAGCCAGAGATCTTGAACGTAGCACGGACAGTAAAATGAGATGGGGAGCTTAAGCCCAAGAGAAACCTGAAGACTTATGATGGAAATAGCAATTACACTAGACCTGCAAAGCGTTTCAACACTCAGACAGCGCCTCATCATCTGCATCATCAAGACTGCTTTAGACCCACTTTTCTTGTGTGTTTTGTAAGAAAATGGGACATCATAATTGACACGTGCTGCAAGAGGATCGGACTCTGCCTATTCTGTGGATCTTCTGCCCACCGAATGAAAGATTGCCAGCAGGTCATGGATCACAATGGCCGAGGAACTTCAGGATCTCAGCAGCCAGTACTTCAGCCATAGCAGATTCAGACTCAGATCCAGACGATGATCAATTATAATTTCTATCGCCGCCCAGGACACCACGACGACGAGTGCCGCAAGAGACTGAGGCTATGCTTATTCTGCGGAGCGCCTACCCATCAAGAAGATTGCCCGGAGGTCACTGATCGTATACCCAAGGACGAGCACGAGGAGCACCAGGACTGCAGCAAGGGGACCCACCTTTCCAGATTCAGCAAACGCATAGAGCACTGCCGTAAGGACCACCCTATGTTAGGACAGCTGGAAACGTTGAAGAGATTCCAGTCCGGAGGGATAGTGAAGACAGATTGAAGACCGAAGTCTTCTCTTGCATGGTTGGAGAAAACCATGGATCGTGATTCGCAATCCAGTCTTCCCTTAGATTCCTCTTGCACCTAGATCGTTTTTTAAAACTTCCTTGTTTCTATTCAAGGATCATTACACTTTGTTTTCTATTTTGAAATATTGATTGCTATTTGAGATGTATTTGGAGAGATTGTTTCATTTTAAAATATTATCGTAACTCTGCTCTTATTCGAGATTTTATGTTCAATAACTTGTTTCACATTCATTATTCCTGATGTTGTTTTCTAATTCAAGATTCTGTCCTATTCGAAATCTTATTCCCTATTCAGACCCTATTGCTATTCGATATATTACTTCAGGATTTCATTCCTACTAAAACTTGTTCCCATTCAAAGCCTTGTTTGAATCTTGCTTCTATTAGAGACTTCGTTTGAAGACTTCGTCTTCTATTTTGAGATTTTGATTCGTTCCATAAGTCGGGATATGGAGGAAAAACTTTTTTCTTTGCTTGTCACCGTCAATTTCTGCCCGCGAGTCATCCTTGGAGAAAGAACAAGGATCCGTTCAGAGCAGGAAAACAAGAATTTTCTCATATGCTTGCCAGATTGTCGGGATACGTAATTTGGGAAGATGTAAAGGACTTGCCACTGTAATGGAAGATCCATCGAACAATCGTGTTGATGGCTTCAGACAAAGCCATAACTGGTCCAAACGAGTATCTTCTGGGACTTGCTTATTAGAAAGATAATCTTATAAGGCATAATCTTGATGTTATGCATATCGAAAGAATGTGTTCGATAATGTCTTTAATACCGTCATAGATATTAAAGGAAAGACAAGAAAATCCAAAAGAAAGAAGACATTGCCGAGATATGCAAGCGTCCTTATCTGAACTTGATACAAAGGGGAGCTGGTGGACAATTAACTAAGCCGATAGCACAATACATTGAGCAAGGAAGATAGATTAATAATCTGCAAGTGGGTATCTACTTTAAGATTTTCCGACGGCTATATGTCGAATTTTTCTAGATGCTTTGATCTCAATGAACGCAAGCTAACGGGAATGAAGAGTCACCACTGCCACGTGTTTATGGAAAGATTACTGCCCATTGCTTCGTAAGAGTTGTTGCCTTCTACTATATGGGTTCCGTTGGCCGAACTATCTACATTCTTCAAGGATATTTGTTCAACTAAGTTGACGGTGCAGCACATGGTTGAACTTGAGGAGAAGATTATCTTAACAATTTAAAGTTGGAGAAAATATTTTCTCCTGGCTTCTTCGACAGCATGGAGGATCTACCGATTCATCTAGCATGCAAAGCCCATGTCAGTGTATCTGTTCATTATCGATAGATGTACCCATTTGAAAGGTATACAAAAATCGATATAATTTAAGTTAAATTTTAGTGGTTTTAAAATTCATTCTTAATTCTCAAGATAATTTGTCTCTCTAGATACCTACACCATCTAAAGAAGAAAGTTGGCAACAAGGCTCATATAGAGGCTTCGATATGCGAAGCATATCTTATCGAGGAGGTGTCAAACTTCTGCTCAATTTATTTCGATACTCATGTTAGGACAAATCGAAATAGACCTCAAAGGAATGACGAGAACGTTGAGGATGGAGGTATATTCAATGTAAGGGGCAAGCTGTTGTGTCCAGCCTACGCGCAGTGTCGGCGTAGAACGTTGTCCTAGGTCAATCATCTAATAATATAAGGTACCTGTACAGTATATACACTCCGAATGGAGGTGACATAGCAGAATACAGTCACAATCACATCTAAGGTATATATGATAAGATATAGATATAAATGAATCCACACAAGAGATACAATAGATAGAAGTCTAAGTGTCTATGATAACATCTCCACAAACATCCAGATAAACAAACTCCCAATATATACAATGATGTATCAATGAGAAAGACAAGGTAAGAGTCTAAGCTAGCAGTCTAAACCACTGGTGGCAGATCCTCTACTGCAAGTGGGTCCAAGTCACAAGTGTTGTCTATAGTTGCACCATAATAGGTCGACACCAGAGCCTCATCATCCTCTGTAAATTTTCAACAGGTCCAGTCAGGACGGAGCGAGCACAATAAATCTCACGCAGATCATAAAAGGTTAAAAATATAAACATGCAAGAAAGTACGATACATGAAACTGAAAGAATGTACACGATATAAATAGAGAGAACTGTAATAGAAATATCTATAAGTAGAGAACTATCAGTGACTAGTGATTTAGAGTACAAAGTTGACATGTGAACGGCTGGAATTACACATGAATATACTAAAGAGGCGCACATGGTTATACTACTTTGGAATTGTTCACATGACTATTTATACTCTTCCATACCCCAATCAATACATAAGGATCCAGACAAGTTATGTTACGCACATGATTTAACATGAAAGCCCATAAATGGGTGCACATGAAGTATACATGAGGGCTCATAAATGAGTGCACATAAAATTCATATGAAGGCCCATAAATGGGTGCACATGAAGTATACATGAGGGCTCATAAATGAGTGCACATGAAGTATAGGTTGTACATGAGATACACAGAAAGATGACGAACATGAGAGCACATGAGGGTACGAGCATGCATGAACGAGCATGAAGCACATGAGAAACAAATAACATGAGAGCGAGGAATACATGATGTACATGAAACACACGACATGATGTATCTAATGCACCCGAGGGGGTTAATATCTCATGTAGGGATCCATATAGTACCAATCCGTGATAATATCGTAACAGCATCAAATAAGGTAATCTAGAGTAGGAATATAACCTAAGCAAGTTAAGAAATGATCAGAGAATGTACTCGCCTGGTATCTGAATATCTGAAGTAAATGTACTATCCGAGATGAGGTACCTGACTCCTAGTTAGAGCAACACAAGTCAAGATGTATATAGGGGATGATAATTGAAATGTACAATGCATCTGCATGTGTCTAGGTCAAACTAGACTAAAGTCAGCTCTTGGTCAACTCTGGTCAACTATACAGTCAAACTAGGTCAAGTCCTAGCCTAACAAGTCTCATTAAGCCTAACCAGTCTATCCTAGCAAGCACACATCAATCCCAAG